>VUQR01031318.1:0-29607 GCA_015108515.1 Hemichromis elongatus | reverse complement strand
CCTGTTAGTAATAAAAAAAAAAAAAAAAAAATAAAAAGCAAAAAAAAAAAAAAAAAAAAAAAAAAAAAAGCAGTAGCTCGATGTTTGAGAAAGAACACTCCAGACCACCAAGGATTTTAATTTATATATTTCTTTTTTTCCACATACTGAGGTTAACCAAATAACCACATGAACAGCAACACAGAATGCCATAAGTAAGCTTACCATGCAAAAAGAAACTACAACTGTGTGTACTATGTGGTGTAAATATATGTTTTGAAATGGTAATGTAGATTCACACATTCAGCGCTTAATAATTAGTAGAGTTGCTATCATCCCATTAAGTTCTGCCCAAGTTTTCTAATATAGCCAACATATATGCAGGCCAGATTTTTAGTGCTACATCGTTAAATTATCTGCAAATTCAGTACAAACAATACAGAAAGCCACAAAAAATCCTCGGAATAGCTCTACTGAATATTAACCACATGATCATCTACATCAAGACTAATCAAGCTTTTTATTTCAACCTGCTGAATTGCTGTTATGCATCCGTGCTGCTGTCTCTGACACCCTGCAGTTAGAAAGCCTTGCTATGAAGGGTGTCTCTGAAGAAATGTTTCGAGCTGGGTTTGTTCACTTTGCAAGCGATGGCACAGCAGCTGTGATGGGCCAATAGAGAGGAGCAGCTCTACTCCTGTGTGAAAACATGTTCACAGCTGTAGCTGCAGTTCCCGATGTTATAACACTTTACATTTTTGCATGTTCCTCCCTTTTGCAGGAATTTGTAGTTCAGCTAAACGAGGTTTAAAATGGCAACCTCCCCAACGTGAGAAAATTCTCTGATTATATTTTTAAGCTCTGGGCTTAATTAAAGTTCTTAAATGTCACATTAGCAGTAGTAATAATATAGACTTCAGAGTACTTAGAATCACTATGAAAATCTGTTTTCATACACGTTAACAGTGGCATAAGTGTAAACATCTGCTGATCATCCACAACATTACTGTCTGGCCTGATAAAGGCTTAATACCACTCACTGAGGCATGGACACAGAAACTCTAAGCGTGTGTGATGTTATGTTCAGGAAATGCAAAGAAAGTGAGTATCATGTGATGAACCTGGATGTTGCAGTACCATGTGTGACCGCTGTGCAAAACTGCAAAACACCATTAATAGTAGCCTGAATGCTCTTTCACTCACCAGCTAATGCAAAAGCCACGGTATGTTTTCAGGACTTTCTCTTTGTTGTAGAGTTACTGAAACAAAGAGGAAGGTCAAAGCAAGATCTCATTAAATTTTGGTGTGCCTCAGGAACCCTTTATCCAGACAGAAAATTGGGCTAAACTCTTTGAAGTTTGAATTGTACTTTGATAGTCAACAAACGAGTTTGTTGGTATAATAAAATAAAGTCAACAAATGAAAACATAAAAAAAGCTGTGTCCCTGTAGCATTATGGCACAGACATAATAGCTGCTTCCTTCTATGTATGTGTATAATGGTGCAGCCATGTATAGACTGCTGCTTGCACCGCTATTAATAGGACCCTTAGGGTAACAGGGTACATACAGTACACTGCACAAAGAGGGAGGTCTACAGTGACCTTCCAGCATGTTTATCTGGTGTGTCAGTGAATTTTAAAGAGCTGTTAGTTCTGCTGGAAGAATTATTCACACACTTTGTGTACGTGTGTGTAGTTACCAAAATATAATGTACTCACTTTGACATCACCATTTCAAAAACTCAAATCTGTCTTTTACTGTTGAACTAGCACAAAGTTAAGTAGTTCATATAGTAGAGAGAGCAAGTTTTAATGAAACTGCTATAACAGTTTCATAGTTATAAAGTAATGAGTTTTAAATAATGAACTTTTTGTCATTGCTCAACCTTTGCCTCCACAAACTGGAACAGGCTAGTCAACACTGCAGGCAAAATTCATCCGTTACCAACTCAGCCTTCCTCCTCACTCATTTATTTTTCCAATCGAAGACGCTCACAACGAAGGCACATCAATCACTGAGATGTGTCATCTCTGTTCACAGAACCCCCGGGCATGATATAAAACATTTTTTCGATGCAATATTCAGTTGGCTTATCTAGTAAGAGGAGGAGGGGGCAGGGGAAACAAAAAACAAAAAACAAAAAAACACCAACCAAACTCAGGCACTGTCAAAAAAATTATTCATAAATATCAGCATCACGGTCTTTGCATGGCTTTGAAGTGCCTTTTGAAAGGAAGATATTTGCTCTCCTTTATCCATCCCTCTGATGCACTGACATGCCCGAACAGCTGCAGGAGAAAATAAAGAGAGAGGAAAAAACTCCAATTAATAGCTAAAGGGGCTCTCGCAGTGTTTCCCTCCTCTGCAATTACTGCAGAGTGTGCTCAGACTGCATTATTGTCTACCTACACTGTGTACTGTATTTGCTCCGGAGCAAATGGTATTTCACTACACTTTGTGAAGAGGTTCTGAAGGTAGAGAAGGGGTAATTTATTTCCACCAGAAGGTTAAAGTTAACTAGTTAAAACCACCTATAGAAACTTTAACTCTTTAGTTTGTAGGAAGCATCATCCAAACATATCTCAGGGCCAACTTTTCTAACACGTAGGTTATAGGATACAAAAAATAATGCACATCTTTACAAAGAGTGCAAAGATTTTGTGTAAGAGGTAGGAACTCAGATATTTTTTATTGGACTTGCTGCATGTGTATTTTTGGGATCTTCTTTTTGATTAAAGTCTGCAACACACAGTTTGCTAATTGCCCTGATATTTAATGCAGTTTTTGAGCTTGATGTTGCTGGCTGGCAAGAAACAATTCTTAAGGAAAACCAGCTGAACCAAAATACACAAAAAAACAAGTTGCAACAGGTCTTACGGACTGATCAATCCAAACCAAAAGCTTTGGTTTAAATGGTCATTATGTGTAGAGGAGGTCAGGAGAGTGTCTGCAGACATCTGTATCATGGTACGAGCCAGGATTTCATGCAGTGGTGTGGGACAATGTGACTTTGATCCACCATGCAATGACATTGAAAAAGTGTCAGACTGGCAAAGGTTCAGTGTTACAGCATGATAACAAACAGACCAACGCAATGAAATCATACCTGGATAGAAAAATACACAATAGGATGCTATCAGTCATGGATTGGCCTCCCAGGAGCCCGGGCAACAGCGTTATTGGAACTGTCTATTCCATTCTCAGATGAAATGTAAAAAGAAGGCAGTGAATTAAGCCAATATATAGGAATAAGGCATGACTCAGGACATTTTCCCATTGTACTATATGTTCTTTATTTATAAGACATTTTCCAGTAACCCTGACATCATCCACCTGATCAAAGCTGGCTGTGGTACAAAAGTAAAAACGGACATTTTGCACATATATGTATATCTTATAAGCATTTTGATGCAGGTGTCGTACATGTATATACGACACCAGTGTTATTTTTGTCATGGAAAAGCCACAGCATCCATGTGCCTTTGCTCTCTCTTTTTGCTCCTGCTCACCTAATACAAGCATTACCAATAATAACTTGTTTTTCCAGCAGTACGTCATATATAAGATGACTCACTTCAGACATCTTTTTCCAAAAGCATAGTGCTTCAACTTCAATGGCCACACAGCAAATACATTGGCCTTTAGCACTCTTTGTTATTTGGCACCGTGTAAAAAAAAATTAAACTGAACTGAGCTAGATACATATTTATTTATTTTTTTGCTACAGATTACTGATGATGAAATATCAAACATTTACTGATAGTTTTCGTTTCAGGATATTTTTAGTTTTACTTTTTGTTTGAGATTTTTCTAGAATAATGTTGGTGACACATAATGATGAATTCATTTATCTTCACTACTTTTGCATTTCCTGGACTTCAAGAGCTGAGAAATGTTAATGCAAGATTTCTGCTCAAGTCCCAAACTCCCTCTGTCTTGAAAAGAATATCACAAATGTCTCTTTGGGATGACTTTTAATAATAATCTCGGTCTCAACTATAATGAAGCTGCCCTACCTTAAGATTAGTTAGCAAGCTACCATAGCTCCAGACTTCAAAATATCTTTAAAATTGTTTCCACTCTGGATCTTCCATATTTATCACCAAGCCTATGTGGGCACAGCTCAGAGATATAAGGAGGAGATGCTGTGGTTCTGTTTGGGATCACAGCAATTCAATTAAGTCCAATTCAATTTTATTTATATAGTGCCAGATGTCAACAGTCATCTTGAGGTGCTTGATATTGTAAGGTAAGGTAAATTCCCAGCTTGTGTATGTGGTAATACTGACATTTGCCACAGCCAACTCAAAGTCTGTATGAGGCAATAATTTATATTCATGTTTGGCAGTAAAAGAACCTTGACTCAGCCCTGCACCCCCTACTTTAGTATTAGAGCCTAGTAACTTGTAGGCTACAAGCCAAACAGGTGATGACTGTGGTGCAAATTGCAACCTGTTTCAGAAAGACAAGAAGAGAAAAATGCATTAGTCACCCTATCAAACCGTACTGGTTTAAGACTGCATTTAATTCCAAGCACAACCTTTGCATCCATAAAGAATGTCAAATATGTATTTATTTCACACTTTTTATATCATGACTATTTGTGCAGGAAAAATGGGCAGATTGGCCTGAAAGATCACAACAATGATACCTGAATAAGTCTGTTATGTGCTGGCCACTTATTTCTAAGTAGCATGACTACATGTGTTACAAAGGTTTTTTTGTTTTGTTTTTTCTTGTAAATAATGGGATCCTATGACTGTATTTATACATATGCTAGCATTTTCTTTCTATGTGAAATATAAAAAGAATGAAATTAATAAAAAAGACAGAATAAAAAGTCCAAAACACTCAACGTTGATCCAGGACGATAATGTATCAGTGCCTTTGCCAGTTTTACTGCTTGTGTCTAGCATTTGAGGACGCAGACACGGCAGCAATGCAGTGTGACTAAAGTCTATCTTATCACATTCAATATTAGCCGTACTTTGTCGTGTAATATGATTGTGAGAACAATTAAACTCGTGACAAATGTGAATGCAATTACAAGTACGAGGTTGTGCAAGAGGAAGTGGCATTGCACAGAAGATTGCTCAAGATGAGAAGTTACTTTCATCTACAATTTACAGATTATATTGCTGCATGAGAGTTTTGGACATGAAGACAGTGGTGGAGTTATAGGAAAAATGAAGAAAAAGACAAAGTTTAACCACTGCTGAAAGAAAAACCAATATTAGAGCTGAATGAGAAACCAGACCGACCTCTGTTTATTTGGATTTCATAAAGGCAGCCTGTGCACCTCTGACGAAGGCTGTATCTCCTTTCAACCTGAAAACACTTCAGAATGCTCCAGGTGGTGGACATGTTGTAAAGATTTCTGAGTTACCTGATATTCAAAAATATGACAATGTCTTTGTCTTAATTGTAATTAAGGGAGCAATTCCACATAAGGAATTATTGATGGCAGTAAAAACTACAATTAGGTTTTAAATTGTGTGCAGGTTGAAGGAACCCTGGATTAGCCCAAAGCACTGACGAAAGCAATTGCAAGGAGATTTTTGGTGCAGCACCTCTTTGTGACCACTTACCAAACAGTAACCTACCAGCACAAGCAACCTACCTCAAACCTTCACCACAACTCCTCACCCTACTCAGTTTTAGCTCACAGCTGGTGGTCACCAGGGGGTCACTGATTTCCAAAGTGGAATTAAGTACTTTGGATTCATTGTGCAAATCTGAAGGATCAAAGCCATTAACGGCTTTCCGTTTGTCTACAAATAGATGCTACATCTTATATATGTAACCAAAAACTAAAAAAAAAACAACCCTCAAACAACTTAAAGGGTCTCACTCTCTCATCTCTTGAATAATTCTGTCAGTATTAAATAAGATTTCACAGATCATGGACAACAAACCACAACAACAAAAGTATTCCTGTGTTTAATGAAGATTTCAAACTACACATTGTATTACTGCTGGAACATAGAACTCTGACTAACGATCACCTAAACCATGAAAAAGGTTGAGTTGAATCCTCCATCCACCCATTCTCTTCTGCTTATCCAATTCAGGGTAATGCCTGTATGGCTGAGATATGGACCCCACTGGGATGCTGAAGCATATCAAAGACACCCTGAACCCACCAGCCTGTCACTGGCCTAACACAGAGAGACAAACATTCTCACTCAAATTCACCGTTATGGCACATTTTGAAGCACCAATTAACATAACACTCCCAACTGCAAGTCTTTGGACTGTGGGAGGAAGCCAGAGTACGCACACAGACACTGGGAGAACATGCACACGCTACACAGAAAGGCTGGCGAATTTGAACGCAGGACATTCTTGCTTTGAAGGAACAGTGCTAACCACCTTGCCACTGTTGTGCACTGAGATGGACCCTCAGATTATTAAAAAAAATACATTTTTTGCTTTTTGGTCCAGAAAGCGATCTTGATGAAAAGAAACAACCAAACAAACAACGAATTGAACCGGAGTCTATACTGTCAGACTAAAGTTACGGGTAACACTTTATAACATGACCTGTGAATAAGGCGCATGTGCCTTGTACCTATGTGCAATTTGCAGGCAACAAGTCAGATTTTCTGTAAGTACTGTGTACTTTCTGGGATGCAAGCCATACTATGGAGTCGCCTGCAAGACCCGCGAAACAATGAAAAAAATTACACTGTAGCACCCACGACTACGGCACAAGGAGCCTGTAACTATGTGTAATTTTGTGTAGCAAGTCAGGTTTTTGCAGGAAACTATAAAATAATTACAGTTAGACTGCAAGTATCCTGTAGGAAACAATAAAATAATAACATTGCTCGCAAATTGCAACAAAGCACACTGTACTTACGGTGTACTTATTTCATTGTTTGTGTTGGTTTCGTGGTCGTGTTATAAAGTGATACCAAGTTATCCACTATGTGGCAATCTCCAGGCCCATGTTTGAATCCAAGGGTTATGCGAATCTGTTCCTCTGAGCTATCTCAGAATTAATGAAAAAGAAAATTTCTGCTCAAGACAGACAATTATAAAGGCGGTTGGAGACTGAATACTTTAAACACTGCCCAATGTGTCTCATTTGCTATTAGACCCTTCTGAATTTGATGATGTGCCATTTTTACATAGTTTTGCAGCCTAAGCAGATTCTATAAACCCTAGAAGAAATCACCACATGAGAGGAAATCTGTTATGCGACAGGCTTTTATGTTTCCCAATTGACTGCACACATACATAGATGCAATACACAACTTGATTATGCATGATGCCGTGAAAGCTTTGAATGTGAAAGCAGTTTCCAGGAATGCCAAATGCAATGTCAAAAACTTTACTCAGCTTCCATTTTTTTCCGCCTGTGGCAAATGTGCACACCATCCCAACTCTCGCCTCAAGGTTGAGGAATTCAATTTTTAAATTTTTTACGCATTCATTTGCAGTTGATGTGAAGAGTCTGCAAGAGTACTGACAGGAAGAGCCGAATGAATTACATTTCAGAGCGAGAGCTTTCTTCTTTCATCCCCTTGCATGATGCCACAGCTCTTCCCATGCAGAGACTACTTGTGGGAACAAATGTTTTCTGTGATAAGGATCAAAAGAATCTTTTTATAGGTCCAGCTGTAAAAGACAAAAACACCTTCTGAACAGGATTTCAAAGATAAGTGTACTTGCAGTGACAGATCATAGTGAAAATATATCAACAGACAAGTCAAAATCAGAGCCGGTCTCACTGAAAATACTAACAAATACCGGAGAGGACGTCAAGTTTTCCAAAAAAAAAAATCACTCGACAGCAACCAGAGAATCAGTAAGTTACATTCAGTTTAAGAACCCATTTTAGGCTCTTTTACAGCTGTGGTCTTTTATTTTGGGGGTGGACAATCCATATATGCTCTAATATTCAAAAAACCTTTTTTTTTTTAAAAAATGCACATTCATAGGGTTTTTTTAAAAATGTTTTTTTAAGGAATGAATACATAAGTAAACGAGAGATGTTGTAACGGTGTTTAATAGAGACAGGAATGGATAATTTGGTATATTTCACACAACATCAAGCAAAAATGTTAAGAGGAAAAAAGAAAAATGCTCAGTGATCTGCTAAATGACTAATTTAGATAAATGGGGACTGTTGTGTTCACGCTGCCGGCCAACCACAGACCATTAGAAATCCTTTATTCTCTCACAGAGGAAATATTTTTTATATTTGCCTTCTACTCAATGCAGATGCGGCATTTTATACTTTTAAAATAATCAGTAAAATCATAAATGTTTTTTTAACAGCACACCACTGCAAACCTAAGTGTCTGACAGAGCTGTGCTGGGTCTAAAAGTCCACAAATTCCATCCCAAAATGAAACTGTCTGCTTTTCCTTTGGCTCACACAGTCCCATGCTAAATGTGTTTTCCAGGTGTAGCTACTAGAAAGATATAAGCTCCTGTATGTAACCATGATGCTGGAAGTAGGAGTTCTTGTGAACAAATAAATAATATTCAACATTGAGGCGGGCTGATCCTTTCTTGTTTGAAGGCACTAGGTGAACAAAAAACCATGTAACACATTTTCATATATGACATATATGAAAATGTGTTACATAGTGGTATAGAAAAGCCACTGAAGAGTACAGAGGCAGTACAGTATGTCAGTAAGTTCAGGTGCTTTGGGTTTTGTGATCATGCAGATCTTATTAGCATTAAAAAAAAGCTATAAAACACAGTAAATGAATGGCAAAATCCAATAAAGCTCTTACAAGACGGTGCATGTAAATCTCTAGGCCTTTCTTTCCAGTTTCTATATGAGGTTTTCTCACAGCAGCTGTTTTAAATCCACAGCTGGAGTCAAAGTCCAGCTGCCACTGTGAGAAGCCCTTTCATATCTCTCCGATCTCCTGAATTTGTCTTGCAAGCTTAGCGGCGTTTGACAAACCGTGTCTTCTTCATTTGTTTTCTCTGATCTTGTTCATCCATAACAAGTGAAAAGTTATAAATGTTTTCTCGGTCCAGCAGTGATAACTTGCCATGCTGTGTCACGAGTGTCAGAAACAAAACAAAACAGAAATGAGGCTTGTTGCTTCAGGGAAAAGCATAAAATCCAAACAACAGCATGCAGTTTTGAATGAGGTGTGAGTGCACACAATAGCAGTGCACCCAAGTCAGTAAGATATAAGGGGTGGAGCCGAACCCGAATATGGTATTTGTTTTTTTTTACGAACAGTTATTTCGAACAAATACGTATTCAAAATATTTGTATTCGGGAACAGAAAAAAAACTTTATATGAAAAAGCTGAGTTTCATTATGAGACCACAGTGCATGCCCGGATGAGTGAGTGACGTGTTTTGAGTGACTGACACAGGCTGCTCCACACAGCAACAGAGACGGCTCGGCTGAGCCATAAAAGACTGAACTGCATCACTAGTTTTGTTGAATAGGTTTTTTTGTACCTTAACTGGGTTCCGGAGGCAGTTTATAACTTTGGCGAAGATTGGGAGATTAATCATTTATGCTGCACTATTGACGTCTGCAGTCGGTGCCCTCATGTTCACTGTTTACGTAGCTCTGTTAGCTCGGTCATTTAGGTGGTTGAAAGAGTAACGTTAAAGTTCAGCTTTAAAGGTTAAAACAATGCTTGTGTAGTTGTGTTGAATTGTATGCACTTGTGGGAGTTATATGATACATTTAAGTTACTCTGTGTTTTGCAGACAGCAAACAGGCTATAGGCTAGTTAGCCTTAGCAGAGCTTCAAGTCACTCTTTAACTTAGCTGAAGCTCCCCACATGGATTTGGTCAACCAAATAGAAAAGAGTGTTGCTGCTGCTGAGCCACCTCTTGGCCCTCCATCAGCCAAAAAACTTGATCGAGTTCTGTGTGGAAGCATTTTACATTCAGTGCTGCAGATGAAACCAAACTGATATGTAATGTGTGCAAAAGTCAAATCAGCAGACAGAGAGATTTCAAACATCTGTCAACATCTGTTATGCATAATCACATGCACTTAAAGGACCAACCCCCCTCCAGCACCAATTCATCATCACAGCCATGTTCTTCCCCTGCAAGTCAGTTTCACTGTCTGGCCCGCGTCCTCCAACAAGGACGGGTGGTGGTGGGCTTCATAATGTTCACAATGGTATTTTATTAGTTGTTGGTTTAACCATGGATGAGGCAATTACTGTTATGTTATTTTCTTTTCAATTATGTTCCTTGTTACATGTTTATTGCTGGATTTATGGAAAAACATCAACTCATATTGCATATACATAATTATTATAATGGATAAAATTAATGAATACTTAAACTATAATGGTAATTAGAAGTGTATTGCAAAAAACAGGACTTTATGCATATTTTGAATTTTACTCAAATACAAATACAAATACTTCTGCCCCCTAAACAAATACAGATTCAAATACCGGTTGCTTTGCACATCTCTAATATATATATATATATATATATCCTATATATATATGTCCTTTGGTCACTCCAGCAAAATTAATACCATGACAACGTCCATAAATATTATGCATATTAATGCATTTTTCTATCCACATACAATATAATGTCTTACATCAAACGACTATGTTGTTAATTCCACTGTGAATTTTTTTCAGCCGTTAGAAAGAAAGAAAAAGTACAACAAACATCCATTTTTCTTTCTTGTAATCAGCTGATTTCAGCTTGTTTGGCAGTAAAATAGTTGCATTTTACAATGTTTTGGAAGAGGAATATGCACATTCTTCTTCCCATAGGAGAAGAATGTGAGGGTAAAGTGCAAGTAGCACAAACGCAGGAACAATTATGCTACCTGTACCATAGTGATGATCACTGTGAAGTGTCTTTATGCTGGTGTTAAACATTTCTGTCGGCTTTATGCTCACAGTTAGAACTAAAGAAAGGTTACTGTTTTTGCAGGACTGTAGACTGAAAGGGCAAATTGGTGTTTAGTATCCTGCCCAGGAATACCTTAGGACATGGACCGGATGAGTCAGGGAGTGATCCGCCAACCTACTAATTTTATTCTAATTCAAAAAAAGAAAAGAAAAATGATTTAAAACTAGATTTTGCATGTGCTCTGGTTATCTTCATGTTAACATTTGCACAAACTTTAGTACAAAAGTACAGTTGTACAGTGTCATAGTTAAAAAGACCACACTGTCCAGTAACAGTTAAAACTGCAGTTAGGTTTATGCAGTAGAAAAGTAATGATCAGTTGCGAAAAAGCAACTCACATTAAACATTAAAATATTGCAGTATCATATTCCATTAACTAAAAGCATAAATGGTGTTGTGAGAAACCAAAATAATTTTTTAAAAATCCTTGAATCTCTTTCAATAATATTTCCAGGTCTATGCTAGGTAAACATAGCAAGAAAAGTGGCTGGCATGCTGTACTTTGCACTGGCCACTTTCGATACATTTAAAAAGTCTGGATAAAAGTGGGGAGCCTAGAGTGGGATATAAAGGAGCAGACAGGTCTTCTAAGCCAGAAGCATCAATTCAAACTTTTAAAAGCTATAAATGTCACACCATATTAAGATGCAATGTATGTTGTCACTGGTTTCTGAAAGTGCTATCTGCATCATTTGAAGTAGCATCTATTTTAACTTGTTTATGAAAAAGGTTATGAAAGTATATGTGGACAGCAAGTGGACTAGCAACAGAAGTTTTCATCTATAGTTCAATACCATATACAGTGCTGTAGAGGCACTTACTTTTAAGTTTAAGTGTTTTTAAACTTTTTACAGTGTCTTTGATATTGAACATTAAAGTATAAAAGAAACCTAACCCGTTCATGTATAGTGGTCACTACAGTGGACAGCTATTCAAAGGCTTTTTACTTGTATTTTTGTCAGTGTCAAAGCTATCATCCCAGCCCCCACACAACTCAGCCAAAGGAGCTAACAAGAGTCACACACCCATGCACATCCATCAGGTTAACACTGGTCTAATACACTTGAATTCGTATGGTTGCGAGGTTAAAACAGAGACGGAAAAAGCACTCCCCTTACAGGCGCAGAGACTGGACTGAAAATGATTTAAAACGCAGCCAGTGTCCAAAGAACGACTTTGAAAGACCTTGATAAAGCCTAGAGTGTACTTCAAAAATACATTAGGTGAAAGTCTTGCGGCTCTTACATAAAAAGTTGAGAAATGATGAGTCGCTTAAGACTTTTGCACAATATCAGAGTTTAAACAAATTAAGCGGATAACACTGAAAAATGTAGAACATGCTAAGAATTTGAATACAAGTTTGAACAAATAACAACCAAGTAAAAAATAGGCTTAATGAAAAGTAGAAGTTCTACCATTCTCAGACATACAGTGTCTCACAAAAGTGAAGATATGACACTTTGACACAATGTAAAGTAGTCAGTGTATATCTTGTACAACAGTGTAAATATGCTGTGCCGTCTAAATAATTCAACACACAGCCATTATTGCCTTATTGCTACAAAAGTGAGTACACCCCTAAGTGAAAATGTCCAAATTGTGCCCATTAAAACCTATTACCTGCATATTCTAGCATATAAAATGTTTTGTGCAATAAATAAATAAAATCAAAGATTCAGCAGCACTCAGTCCTGTCGCACTTAAATTTATTGTCACCTGTTTAGCAGGAGTGGGGCCGGTGGAGGTTTGCCCGGTTCAGCAGCGGTCTGTCAGCGGGGGGATCTGTGGCTTTATCTGTGAATTCCACATTCCTGTGGCGGCTTGTTAGGTGCTTGCTCGGATTTGAAGTTAAATTTTTCGCTGTAGGAAAAAGTTTTATTCCCACGCAGAGTGTACAGCGGACGTGAATGTTTTTGTCACTTTTTACGAAATCAAACTTAAAGTAATGTCAGTACGTCCACGCTTTAGACACTGCATAGTCGTACTCTCTCACACACGCCATATTATTCATTGTTGATCTACACACATCTGTTGCTTCCATGGGTGTCGCACATACGAAAATGGGTGAAGACGTTTATGAACAAAAGCTATCAAAAAACAATGTGAAATTCCATTAAATTCAGTTATTTATGTAGCGCCAAATCACAACAACAAGATAAAGACCCCACAATAATACTGAGGAAATATTCTATAGGTAATAAACCATTTTAGTGATTCATCTTCAGGTTTTAACCTCCTTCAGTTCACTCAGAGCAGCAGAGCTGATGTCTGAGCTACAACACTGATAATCAAGCACAGAAAATGATTTCTTTATTCAGGGTTAATTACTTAGTGTGGATGATGGTTTGACACATGTATGTCAAATATGCAAAAATATAAGAAATCAGGAAGGGGCAAATACAATTTTTTCATTTCATTAATTTGCTTCATGATTACATTTGTGATTGTAGTTTTGGTGTTTGGTCGTTTGTATTGTGACGGCAGTACTGCAGTGGCAATTCTGAACTCTGAGAGGTCCAATGTGGCTGTATGAGGAGAAAAAATATTGTGAAGTGTGTCCCTTCTACCTTCATTTTACATGGTAGTTTTGAGGAAATGGGTCATAATAATTCAATTCAATTTTATTTATATTCAGTTTTTCGTTATTATACTTAACTATCATCATTGACTTCACTTATTACTATGTTGTTCCCAAAAACTCCATTTCTTCTAGCAGTTGCATTGGAGTGACTCCAAAAGTGAGTTATTCCTTATAAATGTCAGTGTTAAAATAACTAGCTTAAAACCATTAAAATCCTCTTACAAAAACGGCTTTGTTCCTGTGGATAGTTTTCCACTTCGTAATGTCTCCTTTTGGATACTGGGATACTTGAAATTGGCTGCTTTGATTGACAGTTGTGCAAACATCTGAAGTTGTAGGAGATAAGACTTAATCCAGAGGGTCAATATGATGTTAAGCTACCCTTTGCAGCTCTAACAGCTTCAGAACTTCTGCAAATTTATTGGAATTTCTGACCATTTGTCATGAAATCAGACACTGATGTTGGATGAGAAGGCCTGGCTCACAGTCTCTGATCTAATTCACCCCAAAGGGGTTCTATCAAGTTGAGGCCAGGACTCTGTTTATGCTAGTCAACTTCTTATCTAATGTTTTTATCCTTTGTTGTGAAGCACTTTGTGATCTGTATCTTGAAAGGTGCTATATAAATGAAGTTTTGCTTACTTTACTTACTTACTTACACTCACACACGCACACTTGCTAATCCATGTTTTTATGCATCTTCCTTTGCACACTGGTGTACAGCCATGCTGGAACAGGAATGGGCCACAAAGTTCTCACAAAGCTGGGAGCATGAAATTGTCCGAAACATCCAGGTATGCCAAAGCAATAAGAGTTCTTTTCAGTGAACATAAGCTACTAAGTCCAGCTCCTGAAAAATGACCCCACAATATAATCATCTCCCTCAACTAAACTTAACTTACCCTTGGCATAATACAGTGAGACAAGCACCATCCAACCAACTTCGTTCATTGGATTTCCAGGTGGAGAAGCATGATAGGACACTCCAATGATGATGAGTCCAGTGGCGATGTGCTTTAAACCACTGCATCCAACGGAGGAGTTGCTATCATTTCTAATTGCTTCCACTTTGTTATAATGCCACTAACACTTGATGATGAAATATTTAGTAGTGAAGAAATTTTACAACTGGATTTGTTGCATAGGCTAAATCATTCACTTGGCACCAGCACAGTACCTTCAGCCATATACATATAGTTAAGATGAACTGCTCCCGACCATTTGAAATGCTTTTTTTCTGTGATAAACAGGATACTAAGGTGATTGTTCAAAAGTTGGAGGAAAGCAGTTGTCCTTATTTGGCTGAGATCCTGCTCATGTTTCTTTTAAGGCAACTTTCTGGGCGCCTCCTTATTTGGAGACACCAATTTACCCTTCCGCTGGCAATACCCCCGTTACCGCGGCAACAACCTCTTATCCTCCGGTCAGGCCGGTAGAGCAGATTTATCATCAAGGCCACATTCCTTTGAGAAGAAGCCTTCTCTCTGTTTATGTCTGTTAGTCTCAGAGCAACACTCTACTTCTAAAACGTTTCTACAATACACTGTGTGCAACAAAGGGCAAAATACAAATATGTGATGCTAATTATGAGATATTACCCTTAAAGATAAAAATAAATCCCAACACTTTGAATGTGGCATTGTTATTTCTCCCAGACAGGCTGGTGATCTGCTGGGATTTTCCCACACAAACAGCTCCTTGAATTACAGAGAACTGAGAAAATATCCAGTGAGCAGCAAATATCTGGGTGAAAATTTATTGATGCTAAAGGTCAGAGGAAAATAGCATGATGAATTGCATTTCATGCAAGGCAACAGCAACTGACAAAAAACAAACACTTTTTTTATAACAAAGGAATTTAGAAGAACATATCTTCTGCATTTATAAAAAGATAGGTTCAGGAATGCATATAATGTTTCCAGCATAATCTGTCGAACAAGCTACAAAACCTCAGCAAACGTCAACATTTAGCACACACTCATCAAAATTAGGATTGGCTGAAAGAATGAAAAGCACTGAAGGTTTGAAGACGTCTTAGTTTAAGTTGCAGCATTTGGGTGGTAGGATCAGAATTTGACTTAAATAACATGAAAGCACAGATTCATACTGCCTTGTATCAATGGTTCATGCTAGTGATGGTTGTCTAATGGATACCCTATTAAATGTCAAATGCCACAGCCAACCTGAGTATTCCTTCTTCCCACATCCATTCCTTTATGATCACAGTGTGACTATCTTCTCATGGCTGCCTCTGGTAGTGTAATCCAGCTTGTCACAAAGCTAATACATCTGAAACTGTTCACTGTATTTAAATGACCCCAACAATGTCATTCCACTAGAGCACCTTTGGGATGTGGTGGAATAGGAGAGTTAGAGTTGCATCATGGATGTGGAGCAAAAAAAACTGCAGCAACTATGTGATGATATAATGTCAATATGGACCAGAATCTCTATATACTTTTGAACCACGTTGCAACATGGCTCATATAAATTCCTTCAGCCTTGAACAGCCTCCAAATAATAAATTCCCAGTGAGTGCACCTATCTACAAGGAACAGTAACAGTAACATAAATACATACATTGTCCTGTATCTGATGTAAATAATAACTTTGTTTTTCTTGTGCACATTATACAGGTCAGCTGTAATGCACAGATTTCAGATTTGTACACAGGAGCAGTCTGGGATTAAGCCATCCTCTGGATAAAGTCTGCACTGCACCCAACTTGCCAGATTTACTGAGAGAATGGCTGCCTCATCCCCAAAGTCCACACACAGTCCCCATTTATTTCTAACAGAAATGTATGCCCATATGTCAGTATGTTAATTTTTATGCAGCTGCCTCTCATTGATCTGAATTATTAAACTATTTCCAGAGTGAAACGTGTGTAAAACCTGTGTTTACCCTGTATTATTTTACTCACTAAATTGCAGTGCATTGGTCATTACTGAAATTATCTGATTAGTAAACTGAACTGTTCCATTGCGAAACTTTAAACTCCCATCTGTGCATTTTTGTGATTGTGGCATCAACCTGCCCCGCTTAATAAAAAGAGTGTGATTAATAGACAGTAACATACTTGTAGCCATGAAGCAAAACAACAGAGATGATTGGAGTGGTAGCTAATGGGAAGGAAACTGAGCTTTAATCATTTCCACAACGGCTATGTACAGCTTTACATCAAAAGGATGAAAGAGGTAATTAAGAGAATCTCATGTTGGAGTATTTACTGAATCAGAAATGGATCGATCTCATGCTTTAGGAAACCCATTTGGATGCTAAACTTCAGAAAAACATTATTTAAATCCAGAGAGCCAGTCACCCGTTTACCAGAGCTGCTCCATGCTGTAAATCAGTTTGATGTTTCATAACAGAGTCTATAGTGTGTTTGGCAAAGAGCTGTTGTTCCCCTTCTCCTTCTGTGGAATGCACTAATTTATCATTTACTGGTGACTGTAATGTGTTTGATTTGATTCCCCTCTCAAAGTTAAAATCTTAAATGCTTCCAAAGAGCTTAACAAAGGTTTTCACAAGAGAACTATGAAAAAAGTCTCAGTGTCTTCCACTATTTTTGGCCTTCATGCATAAAAGCATACCCCAATACACTTGGCCTTGATACAGAAAAATATTTCTCTTTAATTGCAACAGTGCACAACCTGCACCTCCATCACTATAAGACCGCTTCTGTAAAAGCAGACAATATGCTAAGCATTTCTCTAAAGTAACAAACAAAGCAACACTAATCTACACTTCATCAACAGTTGTGAGAATGACCTTTAGAGGTACACAAATCATATTATAACTTCAAAGACTTGATCAAGATTCATGAATCATTTATAAGCCCTCGCCATTCTACATAAATGATGCCAGAAAATGTGCAGCAGTCATCTGTGTGTGCCAGACTCAAATCCAATCCTATTCCAGAATACATATGAATAAGTCTGCAATAAAATGTGTTAATAGATGCAAACTGCCTACAGCTTTTTTGTTGCTGAAGCCATAAAGCTTTAGGCATCATGAGATGAGAAATATTTAATTTAGATTTTCCATAGTGCCAGTGCCCTACATTACCAAGTACAGCAAAGGGGAGATTTTGTCTAATTAAACAACCAAAGTAAAAGTTAGCTAAATGATAAAGACACTGTACAATTACATCCCCCAGAGGACTGTCATAGCTTTAAGCAAGCAAAACAATTTCACTGGCCTCTGAGTCTTTTTATTGATTGATGAATAGATTTAGAACAAATTAAAATTCAGCTCTCGTCTTCCCTTTAATAACAAAGGATGTGTGTTTTGGTTATGCTTTTTCTGCATTTGGACTTTATTAGAGAAGACGTTTTATTCAAAGGGGTTTTTTTTGGCACAGTGAATGGATTTATTTGCATTCTGTGCTCTTACACAACTTTAATCAGAAGCAAACTAAAAGGATGTGAGGCTGGAGCAAAGCTGTTTTCAGTGTCACTGTCTCAGGGAGCACATTCACCTCTGAACCCAATTACTTTATCAAAACGCTTATTGAGGTCCTTCTCTAAAGCATCAATAAGTAACAAACCAGGGAAATCATAAGTGCATGATAGAGCCAAGTTACAAGGATTTTAATTCTATTTTTGATGAAAACAAATTTTAAACAGACCTGGAACATAATGTGTGCTCAGCTCAGCAGAAAACCATATTTATGTGTAAAGTAAGCATAATTACTGAAGGTTCATTTAACAGGTATGAGGTTGATCCAAAAATGTGAAAGATGCGAGTTTAACACAGAGTGATTCTGAGAATTCAAGCTTCGTGTGCCCAACAAAATAATATGCTTCCTCATAATCCGAACTACAAGACAGTCTTTATGAGAATTTGTTCATGACCCAGCTTGTTTCCAGTGGCGAGGGCAGGGATAGCTCAGTGGGTAGCGTGGTGGCCCCATGATTGGAAGGGTGGGGGATCGAATCCAATGAATGGCTACCCTGAGCTGCCTACACACTGCTCCCTGTATTCTGCATTGGTGGCAGCCCACTGTTCCACTGGGTGAATAGATTAATTGCAGAGGAGTAATTGCCCTACGGGGACTAACACACACACACAACAATATGAAAAAAAAACATTGCTTGCGGTGTCATCTTTGTCCTATAATGTGGCATTTCTGTGATACTTTTGAAACTAAAAAAGGCAAAAAGTCAGAATAATGTATTTTTTCACTGCTTTTTGGGTTAAATATTGCAATATTAAATATGAGTTATCCGTTATTATAAAAAAAAAGTTATAAATAACTACAAAAAGTCACAGCAGATTTCAAAATGGTAAGGAAATATGTTTAAACGGCCGATGTGCTGATAACATATCACAAAAGAAGGAGTGCAAACCTCCGCCAGTGCAGCTCACACTCTGGGCAGTATTCACTTTTTGGGGGAACAGCCTTGTCTTTGATATATATTCATTCTGTTTGCTTTGTTCAAAATGTAGACTTGTTTTTTCGGTCACTACCCAAGACTTATTTTCAAGACTGCGCAGTCTACATGTAACAATTGATGACCCGTCATTTTAATAATTTAGTGGTTCAACCTTTACTTATATAGAGGGCAAACTAATGTCTGCTGATAGCAAACCTGTGCAGAACTCTTTCACATAAATATTTTAAGGTCAGCATTTTAATTGGGGCCTCTGTAGCATTTAGAGCAGCAGTCGGTTGTTTGTATTTCTGGAGGAGTAATCACTAATGCAATGTGCTTTTTGAAAGGACTTATTAAAATTAAATGTATGGTATATAATAATGTAAAAAATGTTTTGAAAACAGTCAAGCAATTTTACACAGATAACTTTCTGCTTCTATTTATTATTTAGCAGCTTCCTTAAAAATTCCATTTAAAGAGCACCAGGATATAAGGTTTATCAAATGCATGCACACACAGTTTATTGTCCTATAAGGCTGTGGTAATAAATGGCCAGAGTGCATCCAAAGGAAATTGTAATGACTGCTGGTTTATGTGTTTGTACGACTCCTCTTTGAACCCATACGCATACACGGCGAGAACACACTGACTCTATTTCTGTAAATAGCAGTTTGTTCACACATGTCCAAACACTCAACACAAATGAAAATGAACGAAAGGCGAAAACAAAACTTGATTGCAAGTTAAAAAAAAACCCTTAGCTTCCAGGTTTATCTTTTAAATAGGGGATCCACATAGTATTCAATTAAGTTAAATTCACTTTTATTTATATAGTGCCAAATCAAAACAATACCTCAAAAATATATATAACCATTTATATGTATTTTTATATTGGTGGGTATTCATTACCCATGTATATGTTTATACCAGTTGCAGCTGATATAGTCTCTTCATACGTCCATAGTCAATTCTGGTCTGAAACATCTCCCATTATATTGCAGGACTAACACATGGTCCCAAAAACCAGTTCAACCGAGTTCAGTTTTACTTTATTTATAGTGAAAAATCACAACAGTCGTCACATCAAGGTGTTTTATTATGTAAAATAAAGATCCTACACTAATAGAGAGAAAACCCCAACAATCAGACAATCTCTACAAGCAAGTACTTGTCAACCGTGGGAAGTAAAAACTTCCTTTAAACAGGAAGAAACCTCTAGCAAGGAGGGTGAGCCATCTGCTACAACCACCTGGGGGAGAGCAGCATAGACTTTATTAATAACTAAAAATTAAATGCAAAGTTTAAACCTCTCTTACTGTAACTAAGGGAGGATTCAGGGTCACCTGATCCAGCGCTAACTATAAACTTAAATCTTAAATGCAGACAGGGTGTCTGTTGTCCCAAATCTCAGCTAGGAGCCGGTCCCTCTTGCTCCCCTCCTGAAGCCACAAGTAAGCATGCAGTCCAAACGTGGTGCCTACTTCAGGTGATTTGGGACTATGAGATAAGATAAGATGGAGTCAGATTATTCAAGACCTTGTATGTGCTTAGAAGGATTTTGAATTAGATTCTGGATTAATCAGGGAACCATTTGTGCTTACATTCATCAGTAAGTATTATTGATTTCAATGATTAAGTAGTGAAAATTTCTTCTCTCACCCCAACCGCTTGCAGCAGCCTGGTTCTGCTGGAGGTTTTTTCCTGTTAAAAGGGAGTTTTTCCTTCCCACTGTTGCCAAAGTGCTATAGCTCATAGGGGGTCATATGATTGTTGGGTTTTCTCTGTATGTACTAGCGAATGGTTGTCTCTGTCTCTATGTGCTAGCCCAGCAACAGACTGGCGACCTGTCCAGGGTGTACCCCGCCTCTCGCCCTATGACAGCTGGGATAGGCTCCAGCGCCCCCTATGACGCTGAAAAGAAGAAGCGGCTTGAACTTGAAACTCCAAAACATGTACCTAAAATATTTTCTTTTTGATTCAATATATTCTTCCTTCAGTAAATCTTTATTGTTAGCAACTAATGAGGCATGGGAAGCAAAGGTCTGCTAACGTTTCCCTTTATACACTGTAAAACTTGCAGTCAACCCCATTTTCAGTAGATCAGATTTAAAAAAATTACAAAGATCACAAAAATCACAGAGTTAAATATTAACTGAATCAGATTTTGTTGTTTGACACCAATGTGTCCATTTGGCTAACTCTTCTCTATACTTTTTAATGCTTCTCTAGTACAGCAGGTCAAAAATAAATGGTGTTATGACCAGTGAGAAAAGAAGTGGAATAATCATCTTTACTGATTATTACTGATTCTGATTCATCTTTTACAGGCAAGTTTATACACACACAATTTTATTTGACCACATGAGATGGATTATAATTTTTGAGAAAATCACCTAGTATATATAGATTAGCTCTCCAATGAGAGGTAAAATATATGTTTAAATTCATGTTTAAAATAAAGATATTTCATACTCATGTTTGTTTTATTTTCAAGGTAGGAACTGTGCTAGAGACACAACTTCACTCCAACAACTTGATATCTGAGCAGACAAAGCCGTGTCAGTTCGAATCAAATAGGGGGCATCTCAGCCAGTCATCAGTTCAGAAAATAATCCCTCCTGTGTATCCATGCATGAAATGGACCACTCACCCATGCATTAAAGGTTTATATCTGACATTGACAGTGTGTACCTAGTTGATTATGTAGTCACATAAGAGTTCAGTGTCCACGTCAGTTTTGATATTCAGAGCTCACAATAGGGAAGGTGGAGAGGTCTGTAGATCACCTTAGTGTGGCAACAACACTGGGAAGAGCTGCTGGATGCATGCATTACAGTGCATCACAAAGATGAGATAATCTTTGTGTCTACTACACACACACACACACACACACACACACATTTATACCCAAGATTCAGTCCCGAACCTTTCTTTATGTACAGAGTATCTATTCTTTTATCGTTCTCTAATAAACTCATTTGTGGAGTTCTTTTGTAGCCTTTAAGATCATCACGACCACTCAAAGTGTTATCTATCTCACACCTGGACATCTGAACCAGCAGGTTCACACTCAAGACAGATAGATATGATGCATTTCAGTGAATTAAATGCATTTCATTCAAAGGAAAGCTGTTGTGTATGACTGAACATAAATCATCCCTCATATTGGTTATTATAATGTCGGAGAATTTGTGAAGCATGTTTTTGATCCATAGGCAGCCCTGAGGGGGTGGATGGCGCGGTTCATCTATGTAAATTGTACCTATAGGGATGCAAATTTCAGTCAAACCTCTGCACTGTATCCCTGCATATTGCACTGGAGACGTTCCATATTAGCTGCTCTTCTAAACTATTCAGCTTTAAGCGGAAGTAGGTCCTCTCCAACCAAGCGTATGCTCAGCATGATTGTTTGATATTTAATATGGAGGATTACCAAAATTATACTTGTGAGATTATTTCAAGACTGCTTCAGTAATAAACACAATGCTATGACGCTGTGTATAAAATGTTTATGTATATACATGTATGCATATATTGGAAGTCACAAGACTATTAGAGTTTTTACTTTTGGTTCTGATTTTGAAAAATATGCTGCTGTGGTACATGCAGGTAAAAACTGACAAATTAAAATTCAAGGAAATGGAATAGATAACTACATGGGAGAAATATTAATCAAATTTAGAAGGGTTCAGCTGAAATATCTGTCAGTAGTAATAAGGCCACAACAGAGATAACACTTTAGCTGTACAGTACTGTAGTGCCTACTTTAATGACTCCTATATGCTATGTTGCACTAATGGATGAACATGCTTTTTTTTTCATCTGAAAAAGAAGCACAACTCTATCTTCTTTTTATTTTGTTGCCCTTAAAACATACGAGTGAAATGGCAAGATGAGAAGCCTGGGGAGATTTTTGACAGAGACTCAGAGCAGAGCTAATGGGCCATTAAGCGGAAAAGGCTGCTTTTGATGTGACTGAAGGAGGAAGGAGAGAAACATGCAAGTGCCGCAGAGAACAGAAGCATAAGAGAGAGACAGGAGAACGTGAAAACAATACCGCAGAGCAATCATTTCCTCAACATCCTCTGCTCATGGATCAGGTTCACAGTACAAAGAGTGACTGGGATCTCTGCTGACACTCCATGGGTTTCAAATCGTGTTATCTGCTCCACAGTTTTGATATGCTGATGAGCTTGCACTGAGCTCGTGCACGTTTTGAGTAATAGAGTTGTGTTCCTGAAATGACACTGTTTAAAAAGGTTTTGTAAAAATCTTTGCTTAAAGCATTTTGTAATTATTATGGCCATATTAACACCCTAGTATGGCACTAGTATACTTCTAGTGCACGACTGAAAGAGATAATATTGCTTTTACAGTGCTTGTACCAACAGTTAGTTAACTCATGTTTAAGAAACACTGGCACATATAGGCCAGTATATGTGTTTTTAAGCCCATGACATAGCTAGATAGTTAGGCCATTGATACTTTAATGCTTCATATTAGCAGGATTGCTTCAGGTTGCTCATGGTACCTATATAATTCAATTCAATTTTATTCAATTTTATTTATATAGCGCCATATTACAACAACAGTTGCCTCAAGGCGTAAGGTAGACCCCACAATAATACATACAGATAAAAACCCAACAATCATATGACCCTGTATGAGCAAGCACTTTGGCGACAGTGGGAAGGAAAAACTCCCTTTTAACAGGAAGTAACCTCTGGCAGAACCAGGCTCAGGGAGGGGCGGCCATATGCTGTGACCGGTTGGGGTGAGAGAAGGAAGACAGGATAAAAGACATGCTGTGGAAGAGAGCCAGAGATTAATAACAAGTGTGATTCAATGCAGCCCAAATAGCAGGTCTGGCCCGGATCTGGTGTCACACTGGCACTGCTGGCTTACTTCTGGCACAGTAAGTGTTATGTCATCCAGATATGGGCCAGGCTTGCCACAGATGGCACTGTTTATGTGATGTCATCCCATATCTGGCCCGATTATGGTTTGGTTTATGTTGCACCGGCCTCATAGAAAACAGGTCTGGCCCGGATCCAGCATCAAGCTGGCACTTCTGACTGACTGGTGTCATGGCAGGGTGTATGTCAACCAGATGTGGGCCAGCTCTGGCAATCACAGCAGTATTTATGTTCCTATTTTCCTAATTTAGTTAGAAGACCCAAAAGCCATGTTGCAATACTATACTGCTATGGTAGCTAATGTTTCAAATGCAGGTTTGACAGGGCCACCAGTGTGTCTGCAACTGACCTTGTGCTGACACATGTGTGGGCCACCTCTGGCAAACCAGATCTGGGCCACCAAAGAACCGTCATTCTTTGCGGTATGTGGGCCATGTGTAAGCACATTGTGTGGGCCAGATTCGGGCCATACCAACTTTGCCATGTGGGAGAGAGGTCTATTAACACATATTGAGTGAGAAAGGTGACTGAAAAGGAAATACTTATGGTAATCCCCCAGCAGCCTAAGCCTATTGCAGCATAACTAAGGGAGGTTGCAGGTTCACCTGATCCAGCCCTAACTATATGCTTTAGCAGAAAGGAAAGTTTTAAGCCTAAACTTAAAAGTAGATTCTCCCTCACATTCTACTTTTAAATACTCTGGGAACAACAAGTAAGCCTGCAGTGTGAGAGCGAAGTGCTCTAATAGGGTGATATGGTACTACAAGGTCATTAAGATAAGATGGGGCCTGATTATTTAAGACCTTGTATGTGAGGAGCAGGATTTTGAATTCAATTCTGAATTTACCAGGGAGCCAATGAAGGAAGAAATTCTTGTATGGAGTCATTAGCTAGCTTGCCTCAACAAGATAAAAATGCCTTTAGGTAAACTAGTAAAACATTTGAATTTATTAATAATTATGTATTTGTGACTCATAATTAAGTTCCTCCGTTCCTTTCTCTTTTTGTTTTGGCCTAATTCAATTCTGCGTCTGTTCCCCAATCTTTTGAGTTCTTTGGACTTTCAAGCCTCATTATGAAGTTTCTTGGTTGTGTAATGTGTATTTTTTCTTGTATTAATTTTCATAGTGTGTTTAGTCAAGTATCCAGTCATGCAAACTGGCTCCAAAACCTGCCAGCCACACAGCACTATGCACAGCACTAGTTACATATTACAGTATTTAGCAGAAGGATATCATTAGATCACTGCTTTCCGGTTTGTTGTTCTCTCTTTCTTTTAGATAAGAATTTGAGTTTAGTCAATTTCATATTAGTATTTGCAAACTGAATTTTGATACTTCACCTTTTGTGACATCTTTTATATGTTAACCAGTCTTTTTTAGTAAAAACTAGACTAAAATAAATGATCTGATCCTTTTAGTTAATTGTAATTGGATGAATGAGTGAAATAAATAAAGATGTTAAATGAAGTAACGATGTGCATAAAGGTGTGACTTCAGTGTATATCGAAGCTTCCTAAGAATAAATCACTACATAAATTTAAAGGAAACACTTATTAAGAGACTTTGTATTGGTTTATTTAAGCTAATTAATACCTTTAAAGCTCTGATCTCACCTTAGTCACCCAATACAATCCAACGTCTCTGCCTCTATATGTCTGCCTTCCAGCTATGATATAAACCAACTTTATCATCAAGAGTCCAGCCGTTTTGAGCATTAGGATGCCAGGTGTATGCCATTTATTGGCATTTTCTTTCATCTTGAGCCTGCATTCCAGACCTTTGATGAGATCTTGACCACACAGAGCTGACATTTACCTGCTTACCTTCATTCACCTTCATTACTGATTTTAGAAATAGATCACCCATTTTTGTTTGTTTCTGGGGTGTTTTTTTTTTCGCCAAAAATTGAAATTAATATGTCATTTGAAAAATAAACCAACCTACCAAAAACCCATTATACTGTGAGTCACAATGGTACTGAATTATCTTTGAGATTGCATTTGATTTTTTCCTTAGAAAAGCTTTTTTCACAGCGTGTTTGACTTAGTCATATCTAATCACTTGGAATTAAATCACATGTGGGACAATATAAGAAAGAAGGGAGACAGGGTGCACGAAAGACATTTTGAACAGGAAGATGAGAGAAGAGCAAAGGCGTGCATCACTGACAGAAAAGGGGAAGATGATAGATTGAACATGAGAAGATAATGAGGAATGAAATACTGTTCAACAAAATGTCATCTCTCAGACATTGGTCAGGGGAGCATTGCTCCTATTTCTCTGAGATTGTTACTAAAGATGAATTTCACCTACAAAGACATCAATTCCTTGGTGCAGCATTTCACGGATTTTGCAGTGATACAAGACGCCTTTGAAAAACTGAGCAGGTGTCAGCTCCAGTGATGCCGCTTTGGCATCGAGATGAAGGCTCAATAGGACCGGAGCTTACATATGTATCCTCAGATCAAGACTGTTTGCTATGAAGATTTCTCATTAATGCAGGTATTCAGCTCTCAAAGGTAAAAAATAAAAAAAATAAAGTATGTCTATGGTTTTGTTGTCTTCCTTCACAGCTGCTTATGGTAAAAATTGGTCAGCTTAAATATACAGTCAAATCTGCCTCAGTTAAGGTGTTTCAAACATGACTTTGGTTTTCCAGGATACAGCAGAAAAGTTTTTCCATATCTTTGAGAGGCTAAAAAGTAGAATTTTTGATCTGAAACGGTGGGTCCTGAAGGTAGATTTTAAAGGCCAGTTAATGTTTTAGGTCAGCAAGAGGTGCAACAAGCCATCAATTATAGGTAGTAAAAGGAGTTATTTGTGCTAGTCCCTTGGGTGACTTTGAAAATCTAACAACACTTTGTACAAACAAGACAAAGTCATCGTGAGGTCGAGGAAGGCGCACAGACAATTTTTAAAAGCTAAGATGTTCGATTTTTAAGAGATCATAGCAGAGGTCAAACGACTGTAGCCTGCGGTGGGCTTCACCACTTATAAAGAGGAAGAAAATTAAAAGCAAAAATCACTATCTGACTTTTGAATAAACCGTGGTGCTTCACAAACAGTGTGGAAGAAGAACAACAAATATGTCCTTGTAATATTGTTTATGCCTTTCACCAGAAACCATTTGCAGTACACTTGTAATCTTTGAAAATACGTAACATGAATACTTAATTTTGCAATTAAATGTTAAACAAAGCACTCTAAATATACCGTTTTATTTTACATTCACAATTAACTGAGTAGCCACAACATTAATAATAACACGCAGATAAACTCATTCAAACTAAGGGCCCTGGCTTTATTTAAGTGTGGAGCCTCTTGAGGCAGGACAGTGCATCCAACACTGGAAAAACTATTCAGGAACAACTCAAAGAACAAAATGAAAAAGACCAAAGGCAAAAAAAAAAAAAATTCACTCCAACTGAAAATCCTTTAATTGTCAAAATGCCGTCCTGGAATTTATGTTATGAAGTGAAACTGACAAAAGTGAGCAAATTCTGTGTGTTTATTCAGAGCACCTGATCGATACCACTACCACTACTGCAGCAGTATCACTATGTATGCTTAGTACATAATATTTCTTCACGTGCATATTTGTAATTTCATATTTAAAAAACAACAACAATGCAATCATAAACTCATTATACAACATTGATTAGACTGATTAGCAGGTCAGGCTCAGAGAGGAGTTTGTTCCTTGAGCAGTACTCTTACAAGGTGGTGATCAAGGAACAAACTTTCACCAACACAGTCTTAGCAAAGCCTTCAATTAAGTATTCCACAAACTTAAACGTTTACCAGTTCAAATTAGTTCAATCTGCATGTTAGACAAATTACAAAAAAAAAAAAAAAGAATTGTGTGTGCATACTGGCACACATTCTCTCTTGTTATCGTTTTGTTACACAATCTTTAATAGAACTGTTGGATTTCTTTTATAAATGTATGCATAAGTATTGGGTATTGGTTTTGTTATAAACATACAGGGATGACTCGACAGCAGTTTTGGTCAAGTTACTGGAAAATAGTAATTATCTACTAATTACTGATTAATCTCCAAAGAAGTAATCTTGTTACTTTACTAATTACTTATTTTCTAAAGTAATTAATTACTTTATTACTAAGTTACTTTTTAAAAACATGACACACAACCTGAATACGTGATAAAGCAATAATAGACGTTTCAGACCAATTCAAATTTTTTTTGCATGATCCATCACATAAAATAAAATCAAATGAAAAAGTGTCTTTTTAAAAGTTGTTTTATTAGTTTTAATCTTTTAATTTTATGCACATTACATCAAGAAAAAAAATATATGCAAAAGTTTTTGACTTTTGAAGAAGATAAGATAAGATAAGATAAGATAAGATAAGACTTTATTGATCCCACGACGGGGAAATTTTTGCGTCACCTCAGCTCAGGTACAGATATCAGAAGGAAATACAAAAATACAAATAAGTACAATCAATGGAAAATAAAGTAAGATAAATAAATACACTATATACAATGGTAGCACACACAGTATAATACACTATTTACAATAGTAGCATACACAGTATGTGATTATGGATATGGTTGGAAATATGGAAGACATAACTATATCGCTTGATATAGCTATTGTACCACTACTATTCCTATTTATAGACATGTACTCACACACATGTACACACTAATATACATAAGTATACATATACATACATATATACCTGCGCATGTCCATGCACATGGGAGGTCGATTATGCGTGAAGTGGTGAATGTGGATGTTCACAGTGTCCAGTGGCTTATGACATCGTGATTGAGGAGTTATAGAGTCTAACTGCTGTTGGGATGAATGATCTGCGAAAGCGCTCCTTCCTGCACCGAGGGTGTTTCAGCCTCTGGCTAAAGGAGCTGCTCAGCCCACTCACATACTCATGCAGTGGGTGATGTGGGTTGTTCATGATGGATGTCAGCTTTGCTAACATCCTCCTCTCGCCAACCACCTCCACAGACTCCAGGGGACATCCCAGCACGGAGCTAGACCTCCGCACCAGTTTGTCAATCCTGCTCCTGTCCCTGTCCGTGCATCCACTCCCCCAGCAGGCCACTGCATAGAAAAGGGCAGATGCTACCACAGTGTCATAGAATGTCCTTAACAGAGTCCTGCAGACTCCGAAGGACCTCAGTCTCCTCAGCAGGTGGAGTCGACTCTGGCCCTTCTTATACAGGATGTCTGTATTTGTAGTCCAGTCCAGTTTATTGTTGAGGTGAACACCCAGGTACTTATAAGAGTCCACTATCTCAATGTCTTTCCCTTGGATGTTCACCGGTGTTGTAGGGGGTGACTTCCTCCTGAAGTCTATGATCATCTCCTTTGTCTTGCCGGCGTTGATTTGGAGTACGTTGGTCTCACACCAGCCAACAAAGTCACTGATGACCCCCCTGTATTCCTGATCATTCCCGTTTGATACGCATCCAATGATGGCTGTATCATCTGAGAACTTCTGTAGATGGCAATCGTCCGAATTATAACGGATGTCTGAAGTGTAAAGGCTGAACAGGAAAGGTGATAGAACCGTGCCCTGTGGTGCCCCCGTGCTGCATATTACCACCTCGGACACACAGTCATGGAGCCTCACATACTGTGGTCTGTTGGTAAGGTAGTCGATGGTCCATGCAGTCAGCTGCTTGCCTACTCCGGCTCCCTCCAGCTTCCCTCTCAGTAGTGCAGGTTGAATGGTATTGAAAGCACTGGAGAAGTCAAAAAACATGATCCTCACAGTGCTCCCCGCCTGCTCTAGGTGAGAGAGGGATCGGTGTACCAGGTAGATGACAGCGTCATCCACCCCAATTCCAGAACAGTAGGCGAACTGCAAG
>VUQR01031317.1:0-34216 GCA_015108515.1 Hemichromis elongatus | reverse complement strand
CACATGCTACCAATAAACACGGTCGAAAATGAAGCATTGAGAAAATAAAGGCCGCTTTAAAGCCTGAAGCAGTGGGTAGACTTGTCTTCCTGTCCCGCAACCTGCAGGCTTTTGTCAGACTGAAGTTTTATATATATGATTGCACCTAGGATTTAAACAATGTTCTGTTAGCATCTTTATTTTAAAACTGTTTGAAAAGCTAAGCTGTACAACAAGGAGAGACTGAGAATTTCATTTTAGTTCTCAGTTTATTTGATATTGACAAAAGTTTTGTCTGTTCTTCTGTAAAACAAACTAAGATTTATTTTTTAGAATTAATATTTTGTGTCTAGGTGGAATTGACGATTTAGCAGTCTGTTTTGTTTGTTCTGTTTTGAAACTTGAAGGCTTTAGCGGCTACCTTTTGTGTAGTTGTCAATATTTGCCTTTATCTGAAACTGAAGTGTCATGTTCCTTAAGTACATCTGCCCTTTTGAACTTATTATGGGAAATAAATATTTAAATCAAAACAAGCTGCTGATTATTTCACATTTTACTTGTGAGCAATGGCACATTTAAATCTTACAAATATAGTGATTTGGCTTATATCGTGATATATATCGTTATCGCCTGAAATGACAAAAACATATCGTGATATGAAAAAATCTTATATCGCCCAGATCACCACACAAAGAACAGGATGACTGCTACCAAGCTCAAACATATTCAGTTCAAAACTGGAAAAAGTGACAGGTGACAGTTGGCGACAGTGAAAAGTATTTTTATAAACTGTGGCCACTCCTCCACCTCGGCCAGTAGTCCTTGGCGAGTTAAAATACGAACAATTTGGCTGTAATAGTTCTGAGAAAGAGCTTAACTCACCGTCACTTAGCCAGGTTTCTGTCACACAGAGGAAATCCAGATTATGAGAGGTGAAGAAATCCTTCAATATGAACGTTTTATTTGCTATCGACCTAGCGTTAACAAGAGCAATCCTGGTAGGGTCCATCAGACTGGTGACAGCCATCCAGGGAACCTGTTTCAATGGACGGAGATTCCGCGGATTTGCTCCACGGCAGCGAAGATGAGGTAAGAAAAGGCGGGGACGCTGGATCTCCTCAGCCAAGCCGACAACAGGTACTAACCAGGTGCCAATAGGTTCCAGGAAGCGACAGGAGACAAAACTCTAATGCAAAGGCCTGAATTCAGTCAGAATTGGGAAACAAATCTGTTGCTGCCAGATGAAAGAGCCAAATATGATTTCAGTTTCATGAGTAGCCCGCTGCGTTTTCCCCGACGTTTAAAGCGCTTCTTCTTATGAGATGGGGTTGGGGTGTAATCCAGGTGATGCGGTACTCCATATAGTAGCGGAGGTGGAAAAAAGTCCTGTCCATCAACGTTAGTCCTTACCAAATTCTCTGTGGCAAGTCGAATATTTAGCAGTTTCACGATCGCAGGTCAGTAGAGAGTAAACGTGGTTAAATAAAAGTGACAAAAACAATAAAAACACGCAGAGCAAAAGTGGATCCGACAGCCGTGGACGGCGAGCCATGCACACCGGCGCCATCTAACGGAGTTAGAATTTAGCAGTAAGTTAGCTCGCTAGTTTCCACCTAAATATAATATACCATGTTCTGACTAAGAGATTATTAAAACAAATTAAGACGTACAGCTCTGCTATCACTTCCAACATTAAGGAAAACAGGAAAGTAAACAGCAGTGACGTTTGTAGGGTTACTGAAGTTTGGCTAGCTGGTATATAACGATGTGCTACGAGATCGCTATAGCGACACAACTATAAACAAATATTTGGCAGCCAATCGCATTCACCTTACTAACAGGGCAGAGCAAAAGTCTCCAGTTACCCCTGTTTTCTTTATATTTTACTTCCAAAAAGCTTAAAAAAGTCTTAACGGGAAAACACTGCAAAAATGCAATCTGAAAGTTGATGTTTAGATGCTTTTTTATTTGTACTCCAGTAATTTATTCCAGTAATTTTTTGAAAAAGGAATGTGATTGCTAAAGTAAAATTTTGCATTGCTTAGCATAGCTCAGCATGGTGTGCAGTGAGTCTTTAAAAAAATGAAACTGCAAAATAGAGAACAGAAGAAGTAGTGGAAGGGTGGCTGTCAACAAGCCATTTAAAAGCTAAGGAAGGTTTGCCAAATTACATAATAACTGGACTGTGACAGTAAACACACACCTGGATAGAAAAATATGGGACACTAACAGTCATGGATTAGCCTCCCCAAAGGCTGGACCTCCACATTATGAAGCAGCATCTTAACAGGGAAGGGAACAAAAAGGGAGACAAATACAAAGACAGGCTTTAAATGTCCTTCAAGAAGCCTATTCATTAAAATCATCTTTTCTTCTTTTTCTTTTTAAATTTTGCTGATATACTGTATTTCCATGCATGTTTAGACACGTTTCAGTAAATCACTGCACCTGTTACCTATTTTCCAAGAAAAATACAAAGAAATGAGGTGTGGTTTAAGACCTGATTTCCACAGTACTGTATATCTTACTGTAAACTACACACTATACTTCAAACCCCCAGTCATCTCTTCTGACTTAAACACAGTCATATTTTTACCAAAGTGCAATATCTCTATAATCTAGCGACAGTAGATATGAGAGGTGCCAGAGGGTGCAGAGGGTTTCCTCATAGAAGCAGCTCTCGTTTCCTAATGTGTGCAACGTTACCTTCTTCTGTTTACCCCAGGAACCAGCACAAACAGGGGATTTACGATTGAACCAGTGCCTCTCAGAATGAATCAAATGAAGACAGATGAGAAGTATCAGATACCTGTTGACCAGCAAAAGAGCCTCAAACAGTACAGTAAGCATGCCGTGTGCACACAGTTTACAAATCACTACCACACTCTAGCTAAACAACATGACCATCACCTCAGTTCAGTACAATTAGACCAGGTAATTTGAACCTATGTCTCATCTCAATCTGCTAATTTGTAATTGGTCTTTTTACTATGCCAGATAGGCTTTTTCAAAGAGCTCCTGCCACGATGATGCCTAATGAGGTAGAGAACCGGCTATCTATGGCTATGAAGAGGACACAAATACTCCAGTCTTCATCGAGCACTTGTCTTCAGTGCTGCGGAGGGATCCAGAATTGGACACAGCGCAGACTCATCTGTGTATTTTTGAAATGTCAAAAGCTAAAGCAGTGACCGGATGGTGCTGCTTCCTCTGGAATCCCACATTTTTGTTTACATTTCTGTTATAAAAAGAAACAGATTTTTAAAGAGGGGGAATATTCCTGCTGCAACTCGTAAACAATGATGCATGAAACCTCATCTTCTTTTTTTAATCAGCCCTGTGGTCAACTTCCAACACAGTACACAGAACCTGACATCAATTGCCACGGCCAGCACACGCACACCAAATCCTTCACCCAAAACCCATGGGCATGACAGAGATGCTCCGAATGACATTCTATCACTTCCAGGTAGCACCTCGTTGCCATAGTGCTGCTGCTGAGTTGCTTCAATGGGTGACTAAGAACTGTAGAAGCAAAAACAGACACTTCCTGCGTGAACTGTATAAATGCCAGAGAACAATATTAAGCTCCAGGAAAGCCACACAGTGTTTGTGATAGCCAGTATAAGGCCCTTGTATGTAGTTATGAAAGCCAGCTGAAGAAAGTAATCTCCCCAGCGTATCCTGGCTCTGCACCCATGCCTCGTCCCACTGCCATGGCTGGAAAACCTCACGTAGATTGTGCCTAGGAAGCATCTCAGTAAGATGCTGAACCTCCTTAACTGCCTTCTTTCAGTGTGGACGAGTAGCAGCTGTACTCTGAGTTCCTTAAAAATGACCGACCTGCTATTGCTAAGGCTGAGCTCTTCTGAGGAAACTTCCTCTGTTTTTATCTGGGATCTCATTCTTTTGATCACTAGCCACAACTCGTCACCACAGGCAAGGGTTGGAATGTAGACCAACCTGTATACGGCAGCTTTACATTTTAATGCTTAACCCTCTTTTTGCCACAGCTAGAGAATCCCCACTATGGCAGACGCCACGCCAGTCTGTCAACTGACCAATCAGGTTGTCTTAGTATTCAGTTAGCATTAGCCAAGAAGTTAGCTAATCATTATGTTGTATCGGCTAATAGAGAAAACACTTGTTTTAGAAGAGAGTTTTATATAGAAGAAAACTTTTTATTTCATTTTCCACCACATTCAATACTGTCACACAACAACGTGACTGGTCAGTTTCCATGTTGATACTGTACCAGCGTTATTATGATAATGCAGGAACAACACCAACAAGAGAAAATCAGATACAACTCTTCTCAGTGTGTGTGTGTGTGTGTGTGTGTGGACGGGTATTACTATCTTTGTGGGGACCAAAAATTGGAAGTTTACTATCTTGTGGGGACCGACAGCCTTGTGGGGACCAAGAAGTCCCCACAAGTTTGAGGGCATTTTGAGGCTCAAAATGTGGTTTTAGTGTCAGGGTTACTATTAGGTTATGGTTAGGTTAAGGGTCAGGGTTAGGCATTCATTTTTGATGGTTAGGGTTAGGGTAAGGAGCTAGGGAAAGCATTATGTCAATGAGATGTCCCCAAGTTATGAAAACACAACATGTGTGTGTGTGTGTGTGTTTAGAGTTTTACCTCACATCACCTGAAGGATAGATGAGTTAAAAAGTCCAGCAGGTAGATTTCATTATTCACAGTCTAGATTTTGACTCTATACCAACTTATACAGTATTCAAATTTTCACTCTATTTCTCCAATTCTCTATTTGCTCTTTATTCTCGGCGCTACTGATGAATTATCACAATGCAAAATTTGTGATGATCTTGAAATATGATGCATTTCTAATAGAGCATAAAAAGAAAGAACAAACTCCACCTCGACCCAAAGCGTGGTTATGTACATCTCTCTGTGTGCTGATCACATAATGATCCAAAGTTTGACACTTTTGCTTTCACTTCTCTCAGTGTGTGTTTTTACAGTGTGGTTACAAATTCAGCTTAAGCCGAGGATCTGGGTGCTTCCTAGTAACTCACAGCCTACTCAGATGAGTGAGAAAGTAACTAGGAAAATTTGGAAAAAAAACACACGCACAGACGTCATCAAGCTTTTACATCATTCCCATTGCTTAAATCATACCTCTGTGATTACCTGCAGGGGGAGCCAACTCCTTTAGCTTGAGGTATGGAAGTTGCTGTGGCAGAAGGGCAAGAGCAATTTATATTTGTTTAATCGATAACTTTATTAGCAATCGATATCAGTACCCGGTCTGTTTACTGTATAGATTTAATTTAAATAAAAGTACAAATGTGAATATTTGAGTTCCTATCACACACTGGTGACTTTGTTCTGCTCTGAGGAAGCAGGTTTCAGTATTGCAGTCATACTCTGTGTCTTCAGCTGCCTGTTTGCTTCGGAGCTGAAGAGGCGCTTGAGTCTAGCTGATAAAAAATTCCTCTCCAAAGACAAACAGCAGAGCCCCTGACTCATAGCGCCGTGTCAGGAGAGAGCAAACCATACTGTTGACATCAGGAGGCCAGTGATGTCATCGTGATGTCAATGCCTCTAATTGTAAATTGCACACACACAGCCCCACTGTTGGCTGTGGTAATGTTTCAGTGAGAGAGAAGACTCTGAGAGGAGCAGCTTCTCTTGGAAAAGCTGGGAGCGTATACAGTATGGCTGTGACTGGGGATGACACAGAAACAGGTATGTCGCTTTTATTGGCAGATCTTTTTGAGAGTGCCTTTCAGACTGCTGTTCAGCCGGACTGTCTCTTTAAGAGTTTGTGAGCTTTGTGAGTTTATGGTGAGTGGGGGAATTCACAGTTAAAAGGAGTTCGCCTCTTTGGATTGGAAAAAAACTGAGATTATCTTGATGCTTGATTGTTTCTTCTTTATATGTTTTCAGTCCGTTTTTCCCCAAACCTGCATGTTTAAGCTCAATAACTTCCTCAAAATACCATCACAAGCAGGGTCCTCTGTAAAAAAAAAAGTAGCAGATGATCCAAAAGAAATAGAGATTAGCCTCGTTTTCCACGGTCAGCTGCAACAAGCTCCGGTAGGAAACATTTTCACAGGCTCTGCTCGTGTCTCTCTGTTTCTCTCGCTCTCTCTCTTTGTGAAACGCTTCAGCGCTCTGCCCACTCAGAGCACATAGCAGCAGTGGCTGACGTCACTGCTTTTCCTGGAACAGCCCCCCCCAGCAGCGACATGGACATGCACCCAATGAATAAGATGCACATTGACGTCAGCTGCCGGCCACACTGTGATTACATGCGGCTCTTTTTACAATTCCAACATATCACAAAATTAATGAATCCTACTGGTGCTGACCGAACAATGAACAGAAGGAGAAGTGGACAGGAATGGCACCAGTGCCTATTCCTTTATCTCACAGCATCACACGCTGGCTTGATTCGATAAGATTTTGTCAGAATACATGCGACCGAGTCACTTGTGCTCCAATTATTTCTGTTTCTTATTATAGCTTTAAGCATCATACTGGGCGAGCATGTGATAAAACCATTTAAAATCTGAATTCTGTTTAACTGGAACTTGCAGTTACAACGAGTTCTGGCGGTATTCAGGCTGTGTGCCTTATTTTTCTCTATCATTAAATTAAAAGTAATGGATAGCATGTTGTTGTTGAATAAAAATGTGAACATTAGATTAGGATTTCTTTTTATTTGAAAGAGGCTGTTCCATAAAGCACTTTTCTCACTACCAGTTTTAACTCTTTACCCCTTTGAATGCCTGCTGGTCTTTATTGATACATACTGAGGTGTTAAAAAGTCATTATTAATAGTACAGGGGAGGTCATGAAATGCTGTCTTTATGGGAGAAAGAGTTGTTATTGGATATCTAACTCTAGTAGCTGTGATAGCAACTGTAGCTACTCAGCCAACTGCATCAAAAGTCTTTCTGCTTTTGATTTAATAATTAAAGCAAGCAAAAAAATGTACATGACATAACAGTGAAACACTGACTCCTGCCTTCAGTAAATGTCATCATTCATGAGTACAGCCTTACTGCGTCCATAGGAATTAAGAGGGTAAGTAGCAGCGAGGCGCTACTAATCAAAGGATGTGAGAGACCGATAAAGTCAGGGAATGATTACTTAAAGTGATTCATGAACATTCTGTCTGTTAAGGATGTGAGCCTAAAACGTATGACCAAGTCCCTGAGTCTGACGTGTTGTTTTGCATCTCCCTAGGCACTCCTGGTGACCTGACTGGCTGCCAGCTGCGTAACCCCACTTCCAGCCTCCCTCAGGGCGTAGCAGGGCCCAGTGCTCATGGCTCCCAGAAACCTATAGAGGATTCCTTACAAAAGAGGGAGCTCCGCTTGATGAAGAACAGGTATAAAGGAGTGCTGACATTCATTCTCTTGGACAGTATAACCCAGATAATAAGGCATTCATGCCAATAAAGTAACAACAACAATTTAAAAAATCCAGTGTCTGCTGGATTAATTCAAAGTATATCCTTGGGGAATATATCTTACCTCATCCCTGCTGTGTCTGTTGTATAATAATCATCTGCATGATAGTAGACGACATGTCCATGTAATAATACGGTTTATAGCACGTCGTTAGTCCACCACATGATTCTGCTTCATCCACACTCGTTACCTTCTAATTCCTATTTCTCTTCCCGTTACCTTCTCTGTGTTTGCTGTGTGGAGTGAGTTGTCTCACATAGAGGTCAAAGTGTCAAATTTTGTGCGTATATATACGTATATGCGTTTATGTAAATAATAGTGATTTGCCGGTGAGCAAACGGAGCACTCTCCATTGTGCGCTGACTATGTGCTTGCTGTAAAGTGCTGTTTCCAACGGCAGCTTTTCTTGGTTGTCTTTGTTTTTTTCGTGCATTTTTTCCCTACACTGTGATTTTACTATGATCAGCTATTTATCAGTGAATCATTGTTTTCTCTGTAAGATCCTCCTTTGATTGACTGTGATGTAAAAGACCTAGCCTGGAGGTTTTTAAGTGGTAACGCCTTCATAAAGATAATCATCTTAACCTTTAGTGGTAGGCTTTTTGTATGTGTCGTTCTCAGATTAGCAGCTTGAATAAGTCCTCTGTTGTCCACTGCTTCCAGGGAAGCTGCCCGTGAGTGCCGGCGGAAGAAGAAGGAATATGTCAGGTGCCTTGAGAATCGCGTGGCCGTGCTGGAAAATCAAAATAAGACTCTGATAGAAGAGCTTAGAGCCTTAAAAGACATCTATCGTCACAAAGTGGAGTGATGGGGAACCGGGATCGTGTGGACTGTGTCGGTTTGTTTCTGTGGCCCATCTCGAGGACTCTGTGTACATATACACACGCTCCAACAAACACACCCCTTTGTAGTTGCGGATTAATTGTGTTTACACGATGATGTCAGTGTTTCAGGCTCTGAATTATCCATGCACCAGCAGCAACTGAAATAAGCGGCTTGTTTCAGGAGGTGTCAGTGAGTATTTATGAGCCAGGCTTCTGGAGGAAGCCCAATGTGGATCAGAATGTCCAACAGCGGCGTTTAAACCTGAACGTGTCACCTATGCCTTTGCATTACCTTAACCGCACTGTGTTTTACTTTCCTTTACAATATTACAATGTGGCTCTGTTTAAATACTCCATTAATTGACGGTCTTTATGATGGCTTGGTTTGGAGGATTGTTCAGGGAGAAAAATGCTGCCAAAAGCCAAATTTCCAAACATCAGGGTTCATGTGATCTTCAGGGCTTCACAAAGTTTGTGTGTTTTTTTTGTTTTTTTTAAAATTTTAGATGGTCTGAAGCCTCTTACTTGTGGCATTATTATTATTTATTTAGGCAGGTTTTGCCGAACATTGTTCTTTATTATTTTTGGATATTGCAGCATAGTTAAGTGTATGTTTAGAAAAAGTATCTGTTTTTGAAGCATTTGCATTAACTTGGTGTTTCTTTTTTTTGTTCCCCCCTTTGCGTCTGTGTCTGTGATTCACGACTCTAGTCGTGAAACAGTTGCTCATTTGTTTTTAATGACACATTAGCTGCTGGATTCTTGGTGTTTGGTTTCTCCTCTGCAGCATGTCAGGAATCGTCAGAATCGATGTCGAGACCTTTTGGAATGTTTTCACTTCAATAAAATTCTTACTCGGCCTTTCTGTGTCTTTCTTCTCACATGCAGTAAATATTAGAGACCTGCACATGACTTGAAAGTAGTCAACGGGAGTTCATTTGCTATTAGTTTGGGCTGGAGAGATAAAACAAAAGACCTCACAGACCTTATAAGCTAAAGTTCCATTAAAGCAGATGCTGCCACGCTGAGTCTCAGCCTTGGGTTTCTGCTCGGAACATGATGATTCTGATGGCGATGGCTCACCTCGATGCTGGGACTGTCACTAACAAAGCACAGTCATTTCCCTTCTTTTGTTGCATTTTTGCAGGTCACAAACATTTTGTGGAAGAGTTGCACTTTTTAATGGAGTAATAGAGAGTACTTTTAAGCAAATTTTCGTAAACCACAACCAGTGGAATACACAGATGTGCCAACGGAAAGGAAATATTTGCCTGCTCTCATTAGTTACGATATTCTTTTGCTTAGCGGATTCAGAAATTGTTGCTCTAAAAAGTAAAATATTAAAATTCTGTGCTTGATATTTAACCTGGAAAGGAAAAAAAAGGGACATGTGGATACCAATGACCAATCTTACTTGTGCAGTGCTTGTGTCACTCCTATGTGTAATCTGCTGCAGAGACCTAGTAACAAAGCAACAAAGGAAAGAATCCAGTAGCACTGAGACCAGTCTTGCACCTGGGCCTATTGTGAAACCTTACTCCCATCCAGTCTCTAAACACTTCCATCGTCAGAGAGAAAAGAATCCACTATTATGAAACAGGACAATAAAGCTGCTTTGAGTTTAAATGCTGCATTTGCATACCTGACCTATGCTATCAGATCAAATGCTTTGTGTGGGTACATCTTACATCATAATTAAAACAAACCATGGGCTTTAACGAGGTGACTAATCATCCAAAATCCTGTCATAAAATGCAGTGCAGGTAAAGTACCAGCAGGCTGCACTACAGCATCATGCCTGGTCATCTCAGTCTATATAATCTGCAAACAGGATTTTTTTCTTGTTTTTCCAGCCTCAGTATACAAATACACGGTGTCATGCATTTGAAGAAATGTCTTGGTTGAACTGGCTATTTCTGGCTATTCTTCAGGGCTTCACTTTGTTTGCATTCCCAAACCACAGCCAGAAAAAAATCCAGTTATTACTAAAAAGATAATCCGTATTTAATTTTTTCACATGCAAAGGAAAGCCCGGTATGGATTTGCCAGTCATTAGTCAAGATCAAGTATTTCACTGTACACAAACACGGGTGTGGACAGGCGTCCGTGTTTGTGCCCATAACAAGTCATAACCAGGGAAACAGCACAGTTCATTCACCCTTTCAAGCAAAATAAACTGCTTACTATTTTTAGTTTACTGATACACCAACAACTGCATAAAAATATGGGCTAAAAAAGGGAAAAGAAACGTAGCGTCATTACGTTGTATTGCATTCCTTGGTTGTATCCTGCAGACGGTATCATAAATGAGCATTTATTACACGGTTGTAACTACCCACTTGAACCGGAACCTTTTCCATCACAGCCACAGGCGCAGTGGGGTTTTTTTAAGATATGTTTAAGAGCGGCAGGGAACGTAGGGTTTTTTAATGAGAGTAATATTCTTTGCAATTTATATGTTAACTTAGAAATAAAAAAAATAAAAAAGCAACTTTAAATAAAATCAAAACGTACTTCTACCTCAGGAATTACCTTTATCCCTCAATTTCTTTAAAATCACAAATTCTTTCTTTTCTAGCCTTTAAAGATCACTAATTCAAAGGCGCTTAAGCAACCTTGGTTGTCGAAAATCTGACTGTACATGTAGTACCTGAAAGCACCACAGCAGCGGATGTAGCAGCAGCAGCAGTCTACAGTACACTGGCAACCATGTAGCGCTGAGAGCAAAATCATCTTCCTCCCCGAACAGCTCAAGTGCCATGTTCTTGTATCCCTGCCGTTATAGAATAACAGTTCTCGGAAAATGTGTCTCTGAGAGTAAACGGACGCTCGGAGAGGAATTACAGGGCGAGGGAGTCGACAGCGATACCAAAGCCTGCTATCCAGAGGCACTACCTCCCCTCGCCTGGAGGTTTGGAAGTGGACATTTAGCCGCTTTTCTGTTTCATTAGCCAACATTTGCGTTTTTTTCTTTTTCTTTCTTTTTTTCTAGTACCTCTCAATGACTCCATTTGTTTAACTAAGCGTCCCGTGGACGCGAGAGAAGGGCGTGTAACGCAAATTGAACCAGGGCAAAGCTCGTTTGCACTGGGTCCCGTCTCCGCGTTACCGCCCCGTTTTTTCCTCTTGTAGTAAGGCTAGCAGCAGCAGCAGGGAGAAAGCCTGCCAGGTGCAGTTGGGCTTGAGGAATACAACGGAAAGCTGCTTTTACAAACATGGGCAATACAACCTCCTGCTGCGTGTCGTCGAGCCCCAAACACCGGAGAAGCAACCACTCCAGGCTGGAGCCCTACCGGCCAGAGCCGGAGCTGAGTCGCGAAGACACGGGTTGCAACCTCCAGCACATCAGCGACAGAGAAAACATAGATGGTAAGATGCAGACTGGCTTCTTTATAGCATTCAAATAGCATAAGAAAATACAAGTTTTGTTTTTTGTTTGTGCTAGATATTATTGATATTGTTTTTATTATAGTGTGACAAATCGTTTAGTATTTCATATATATTGTGATTTATTACTCCAATATGCTCACGCTCCTGCAGAAATAGACGATTTAACAGGTAATGCGACCTTGCGATGTCTGTGCGAAGGACCCACCCACCCATAACACCAATAACTGCGGTAGCTGTGGGCTTCATCTTCATTGGACTCCTAGCTTGCTGTAAATCAGCCATATTTGATGTTTCCAAACTTGGATGCGTGCAAAATCAGGGTAGTTTTCCTTTAAAAAAAAGAACAGTTCCACTGGTACCTTTCATTCCTATGACACTGCCGTAGAAAAGCAACAGAGGGCAGGTTGAGTGAGTCCGATGTCTTCAAGGTGGACCTCTGTCTTGTACGATTTTTGTTAAGCATCTGCATGTGAAAGAAAGTGTAAGGTAGGGACGTTTTGAGTGGGGGTTGCTGTTGTGGTGGGAGGTAATGGTGATGGACAGGGTGTCCACTCACTTCCCTTTTAAATAGGAGATGTGCAACCAGTTTAAACCCACATTAACACTAGCACATTCACACTAACACACACAGAGAAAAAAAGCCAAGTGACGCTGCTTTTGGTCCCTAAACATTAACACAGCTGTTGGAGGCAAGTAGCATTTGATTAGCAGTAGTATTTCAGCATGACTGAAACAAATGTATTTAGTTTCAGTGACGTCATCCGATTCAAGCCAGACCTTAAGTGTCCCTGTTTGTTTATCCTTGACAATCAAAGAAACCCTGCAGAAACTCTAAGGAAATGTGAGGGAGAGGGAGTGAATGGGGGGAAAGGAAGTCATCCCAGCATGCCACCGCAGTAAGGAAATTACCGGTAATGCTTGAAGAGATGTGCAGTTGCTGTGAAACATTAGCAGGAACCAGCCCCAATGCTGGTTGCTGAAGCAGACTTATCACAGTTTCTCAACCGTGGCAGTCTTTTTTTTTTCTTTTTTTTGGGCCTCTCCACCTTTTTCCAGACAGGAGACAGCTGTTGTATTCACCATTCAGTTAATGTTAATGACCGAGAGAGACACACGATACTTGTCTGATATGTCCTACACACATGACATTGTACAATACGAGTTTTCTTACTAAAACATGGTGGAAAGACCCAAGGGTATTCATTTTTGTGCTGTTTATGACTTTCTCCATTTTCTTTTTTTTTTTTTTTTGAGCTGCACGACTCACACTGTAACTAGGGGCATGCAGTTGTACGCCTGCCTGTCTGTTAATGTGTAAAGCAACACAAATGTTACAAGGGCTGACCTGTTAAGGTTGATAACAGGTCACAAGTGACAAGAGTGCACATACGAACGCGAGGCCGACCCACTCGGATGCATTTATGTTAATGCAAAGACGTGCATGTCTGAAAGAGGGGCTCACGTGATGCGCTTTGAATACAAGCTCTCAACTGTGTTTGCTTTCTGAATAATGGATCAGACGTGGAGTGGGTCATGTGAGTGTTGACCTGCGCGGCTTTTAATAAGCATTTGGATGTTTATGCTGCAAGGGATTTCTTTGTTGCTAACCACTGATATTGATATTTCTGATGTGGGTTTGGATACCAACAGGGTAAGCAAAGTAGCACAGATATCCTCTCTACCTAGTTCTTTCAGATCCTCTTGGGGATTCAAAGGCATTCCAAGGAGGGGCCTGCCGGGGCCTCCCGTTGCCTCGTCTGCACCCACAGACCTCCCGTGGTCGAGGCTTTGCCTGATGAGGAGCGCCAGTTGTGAGATGGGCTTCACGGTTAAAAACACCCTTTAGTCACAGCCCGGCTCCTGATTACACAGCCCTTTGCCTCAGTTCAGCTCCACCTTATTTATTTTCCACGTGTTTACTGGGTTTTGAGTTAAATTCAGTTAAATCCACTTTTAAAAAGACGAGTTTATTTATAAAATGTAGTAGACGCGTGATATATGTAAAGGCAGATCAGTAGTAGTAGTGATAATTGCTGCTATCAAGCAGTCACACCTCTCGTTATGGTTATAACACGTTCACAAGAAGTTGTGTGAGGGCAGTCCTAATAAAGAGCAGATTTATCCACGCGCCCAGACGGCTTTTAAAGGAAAAACATGTTTGGCTGCTTGTACCTGCAGTCAGTCAGGGACCACAGCATTCTAACAGGAGTGCTTCGTATTTGTGTACAAGTATCAGAAGTACAGAGAGTATGACAAATCTAGCATTTAAACATATATACCGTCAGATGCTACCATAAACTTTTGCCTGGATAAATAAAGGCTTTTGGTTGTTTAGCTCTTCAGCAGATAGATGTTTAATTGAAGAAAGCTGTAAGATTATAGCAATACTAAGCTAGTAGTAGTTAGACTTAGAGTCACTGGACAAGAGCTCAAAGTAACCAACAAATGCAGACACAAAGCTCAACGTTGTGCCGTTTACAATAGATAGGAAGTGGGACGCAGGAGCAGACTCCATGCTGGTTATTAATTAGTGTTTGTCCCTGCCTGTTTACACTGGTGATTAGGTAGTGACCCTTTCACCCTCTCACTGGAACTCTAATAGCATTCCATAGGCACAAGACTCATCTGTGTATCCTGCACAGGATCACAGCTTTGTCCAGGGAAACACATACTGAGGTTCATCATGCCCAAGCCAGAGAGAAGTGTGGGACTATATATAGCCATATGTTCCATATAACATGACTTTATTTGTACAAAGAGCATCTCTGCCTGTTTGTATTGTGTATTTATTTACATTACCCTGGCTACAGAGAGCTTGTGATTTATTGAAAAAAAAAAAACTGCTGACAGCGGTGACAACACATGACCACACGCTTGTGTGTCTGTGTGTGCAAAAACCACCTCAGTCAGCATCTTACTTAAAAGTATGAGAGGCTCAGTTGTTAGGTTTGTTTTAATCATACTGTATAGACTGTCTGTGTTCAGTCTGTCATTTCATGGCTGTTTTGCACATTATGCGTAGCGATGCCCATGCAGAGATTTGTCAGGGTCGAGTTCGTAATCTGTAATAGAAATTTAAGCAGCTGGTTCCAAATGAGAGGATATGGCTGTTAAAATGCTCGCGCTTTCTCTGTGGTGCTGTTAGACTCGTGGCCTGTGTGGTTACTGAGCAGATTACACAGTCAAGACGGGTTCTATTTTAAATGCATTTGATATAAAAAATTCACGAGAAGTTATATAAAGATGTGTTTCTAAAATCTGTAAAAGGTGGCTCTTTGAATGCAGCAGTGGTGTGTGTGTATAAAGGCTTTATTAGCATGACTAAACCCATAAAAAAATATATATATATATATATATATTTCATTATTATTATCTTTTTAAATACCTTGAGTTTGTATGAACTGTCATTATACTTGAACTAATGTTGAATTGTATTTTGAAGAAATAGATGAACAAATTGTTTTTTTCTTATTATATTTATTTATAATGTACTTTATTAATTAGTTTCTTGTCAACATTTCCATAGGTAATATTTTCAGATTATTTATTTATTTTTAATGATGGAGGTGAACGTATGAGTAAACTGTGAGTTTCTTTCCTTCTGAGCGGAAAATCCCGTTAGTGGCCGAGAGCTGCATTTTTAAAAATTATTATTCTTAACACTTTCTCCCTGAAGAAGAAAATGAGAGGGGAAACAGAGATAATGATTGGACCTCTATGTGCTTTTTTTTTTACTTTCATTGCTGTGCAGAACAGACAGCGGGATCTCCAAATCGACAGCAGCTCCATTTTTAGCCTAATTTGATCAGAGACCTTTGTAGTGTTGAACCGCAGCGCAGCAGCACCACGTAATGCTGAACCTAAACGTCTTGCTCTCTTTTAGAACTCAAAGAAATGTGAAAGGTGATTAAACAGATGGATCCCTCGCCCTGTTTGGATTTTACTTACCACAGACATCTGTAAATGAGCAATGGCTTCAGGCCCAGCATTTGTCTGTCTCATCAGTGTTAAAGTTAGTTATTTCTGGAGCATGCACACACACACACACACACACACTGATGAGTCTTGCTTGCAGGCTAATTGAAATCTGGACATGGATTATTTATGCCTGGTTGATGAGCCCGGGGAGTCTCCTAACTATGATTTCCAGACAAGTTGACCTACATCTGTGGTATATGATACTATTTTATTTGAGTGTGTGTGAGGTGAAATATTCCTAATAATGTGGGTTTTTTTATGTCTTTTGTAAGGATATGGATGTTAGATTGACTTTAAGTAGGGATTTTACCCTGAACCACGTGAGCTGTACCAAGTGCAGAATTGCAGAACTTCATATTTGAAAATCGACGTTATTAAAAACTACACACTAAAGCTTTAAGATATACTGCACGAATCAAATCTTGAGCCAGCCCGTGTCAGATCTTTGCCGGATGCTTTCATGTTTCTTTAGAATGTGACTTCAGATGCTGTTCATGTGCCGCAGATATTTTTATGTCATCACCTCACTAGTTGGGCACGGTGGTGGTGTGGACTGTAGTAGTAGTTTCAAATTGATACCACAAGTGCATCTACTAAAAACTTCTGGTAGCCTTGATCTCAAGGTGAGATATCAAGGTTTCTGAAAACGTACTAATGCCATAACGGGCGATGTAGGGTTTAGAAATTAATACAAGGTCATCAATAATTTTTAGGTCTGCCACTTCTTCTTCTTCTTCTGTCCTCCGCTGTGCAGTATCCTCAAGTTTTTCTAAGGACATACTGAACATCATCCTGAGACAGGCCACAGTTTTTTGGTAATCACCAACTGTGTTATTTTGGGCAATTTTCATAGATTCAACTGAGAAATAGGAAATGAGTGATGCGTATTTGTGACAGTCTGCAAAAAAAAAAAAAAAAAAAGAGTGCCTAAAGAAAAGAGACAGAATTTAAAATTGTGTCTTTGTAAGGTTTTTGTAACACTGCTTCATCCCTTGAGCTAGACAGCTGTTTGATGCTTGAATGACTCGTAGGTCAGTGTTAACTGACTTAACAAACAAAGAAAAGGTGCAAGAATGCACTTTAAATCAGTGAAAAAGCAGGTGATGTCCAAAGAAAGAATTTGAAAGGGCTTTAGAGTTTTTAGAGTAGTTGTAAAGTCTGGAGAACTGTTGCTCCAGATCACGAGAAAGGCTGGCTCCTTGGAAGCAACGTATAGGGAAGCCAATGCTTTTTCATTATAACGATCAAAACGAATATCTGACCAGAAAATACTAGTTGATTTGATTAACAGGCATTTGGGGCAGTCCGACATTATAAAACAACCTCTGAATCCTTTGCTGTAGAAGGTGCAAAATGTATTTTGGCTTAAAAACTAAAATAAAAAAAAATCAACCCAAAAATCAGCTTTGCAGTCCCTGGAAGTAGGTTAATCTTCTTCTTAGTTAAAGAAAAACATTTTGTGGGTTAGCTTTTTCTTTTTTATAACACACAGAGCAGACACATTGACCTGCGTGACCAGAGTAAACTGTGACTTATATTGTGGCATTACATTCAACTAAAGAGGACATAACAGTGGATGGTGTAGCAGGTTTTTGACATCTCCCCCACTCCCTTGTTATTAAATGGGGAAAAACAAAATTACCTGATGAAAGGACTAACAAAAATAATCACACAGTCTTTTAGTTAACTAAAAAAACAAAACAGACAATGGCTGATGGGATGCATGTGACTCTCACGTTTTCTTGTTTTGTTAAACTTACTTTTGATTCGGTGGCACCAGTGCCGTCACTGTCACCCTCTCCACCTATATTGAAAGTGGTTTCTCGTGCAAACTGGGTGGGTTGTTAAAATGTACTTTAGTAAATGTAGGACACTAACAAAAATTAAAGTGCAGAAAGCAGGTTGAACAGTGATTTCAGAAGGGGGATGCATAATAAAGAGGCTGCGGTTGACAGTGAGTTTAGAACGGCTAAGCGGCATTGTTGTCCAGGATGCTGAGTGGTCGGATGTAATGTGTTCACAGGTGTGGGAGTTCTACAGCTACTTTGAATGTGGATTAGTCTGTCAGTCCGTTTCCATTGTGGTAGCTATAAAATCAATGTTCAAGTTGAACCTTTGATTTTCCATGTGACTAAATGATATGTCTATGTGAGGTCTTAGTCATCCAGGTCACGGTAGTCTAAGGAGCTGGGACACAAAGCAACTGGATTTGTTTGTTTGTGTTCAGTATATTTGAATCATGTAAACAATATACAGAAGTTCATTTAGCTAAGAAAAGAATCAAATCCTATACAAAATCAAGCAAAATACACTGCTCAAAAAATAAAGGGAACACAAAAATAAGACCTGAATAAGATCTGAGTGAGTGAAATATTCTTATTAAATACTTTATTCTTTACACATTTGAGTGTGCTGACAATAAAATCACACACAAATTATCAATGGAAATTAAATTCATCAACCCGTGGAGGTCTGGATTTGGAGTCACGCTCAAAGTTAAAGTGGAAAAACACACTACAGGCGGATTCAACAATAATGTCCTTAAAACAAGTCAAAATGAGGCTCAGTAGTGTGTGCGGCCTCCGCGTGCCCGTACGACCTCCCTACAACGCCCGGGCATGCTCCTGATGAGGTGGCAGATGGTCTCCTGAGGGATCTTCTCCCAGACCTGGGCTAAAACATCCACCAACTCCTGGACAGTCTGTGGTGCAACAGTTGTTGAGCGAGACATGATGTCCCAGATGTGCTCAATTGGATTCAGTTCTGGGGAACGGGCGGGCCAGTCCATAGCATCAATGACTTTGTCTTGAGGGAACTGCTGACACACTCCAGCCACATGAGGTCTAGCATTGTCTTGCATTAGGAGGAACCCAGGGCCAACCGCACCAGCATATGGTCTCACAAGTGGTCTGAGGACCTCATCTCTGTATCTAACAGCAGTCAGGCTACCTCTGGTGCGCACACTGAGGGCTGTGCGGCCCCTCCAAAAAACTGCTACCCCACACCAATACTGACTTACTGCCAAACCAGTCATGCTGGAGGACGTTGCAGGCAGCAGAACGTTCTCCACGGCGTCTCCAGACACGTCTGTCACATGCGCTCAGTGTGAACCTGCTTTCATCTGTGAAGAGCACAGGGCGCCAGTGGCGAAGTTGCCAATCTTGGTGTTCTCTGGCAAATGCCAAACATCCTGCATGGTGTTGGGCTGTAAGCACAACCCCCACCTATGGATGTTGGGCCCTCATGCCATCTGAGTGGAGTCTGTTTCTAACTGTTTGAGCAGACACATGCACGTTTGTGGCCTGCTGGATGTCATTTTGCAGGGCTCTGGCAGTGCTCCCCCCTGTCCTCCTTGCACGAAGGCAGAGGTAGCGGTCCTGCTGCTGGGTTGTTGCCCCCCTACGGCCTCCTCCAAGTCTCCTGATGTACTGGCCTGTCGCCTGGTAGCGCCTCCATGCTCTGGACACTACGCTGACAGACGCAGCAAACCTTCTTGCAACAACTCGCATTGACGTGCCATCCAGGATGAGCTTCACTACTTGAGCCACTAGCAGCTCCTTTGACTGTGTCTAAAAGCGTTAAACTAGATGTCGAGTGAGGAATGGCTTGTTTTGTAATTTACAGTAAGACCAAAACCAGTAGCACTTAAAATTGTGTTAAACTCTCTTGTCTTTAGCACTGTTCCCCACTCCATACCAAACTAATTCCTTACAGCAGGCATCTATTTTCATCTACTCTGATGAGAAGCTCTCACATTTCATCACACTGTTATTGTACAATTCAGCATTTTTAGTAATAAAAATGGCCTGATCACACGCTCCGAACTGGAGAAAAACAAACCAGTGATGTTTAATAATTAATAGCAACTAAAAGCCAAAGTTGGTAAAAATACTGTATGATAGCACTCTGTTTTACGTGTTTCATATACACTTATTGTCTTGTTAACAACAGAGTCCATCTCAGTTAGAATAATCACAACTGTTAGAATCCTGTTTTAGCATTTATCCATTTTCATTTCTCCAATAAAATTTTCATGTAACACTTCTTATGAAATACGCAGTGGGTCAGTAACTGACAGCGTAAATAATATTTTGCTACCTCTTAAAGTCGTTTTCTGTCAGTGGTTTATTGTCACCATTGATTTCTCTGTAACTCTTATAAAATATTGCAATACTTGCAATTCCCCTAACCACCAGTCAACACAGTTAGACTCCAGTCATTGGTTTATCTCATGAGTGCACGTGTATGACACTTTATTTAATTCAGTGGATGAAGAGAAATGGATGGCTTTGCAGGTCTTTCTTCAAAGTCACGCAGCTCAGATGTGTGCAGCCTCGCTCCTGTACTCAGCACAGCGACAGGTGGGCTAAAACTGGTTTAGTCAAGTGCAACATGTAGCACACGGCTACATTTGGCCATCCTCGCTGTTTTGCTTAGGTGATGCTGCTGTTTGAGCAGACTGTGCATTAGGCAGCACACACAACGAACACTCACTAGCTGTGATTTCATCTGTTACCTGGGGTTTTCTCACATCGGTGCAAAATGTCACAGTCAGACTTCACACAGCTTTGTACTTGTGAACTGGCGTGTTAAAGGCCGTGTTCGTGTGTGTTGTAGCGTGTGTTTTCCTAACCATCTCTCGGGAAGAGTTGTGTAGTGTTGTGTGTTAGTTAGGACAGCTTTTCAGCTAGGAGCCAGATGTGAACTTTGCTTTTGATGAAGCAAAGAAGCTGCATCAGCTGTTGAGTGGCTGTGGTTGGTGTGGATGGATTGAGTCATGTCTGCTTAAGAGACTGACAATTACAGCCTCCAAGAAACTCTTCATCCGCTTGACAACTTCTTGTTTTTGCGGCCACGAGCCAGTGATTTCCCTAAAGGCATGACAAATTATTTCAGACGGACTTAATTTCCATTTTAGAAACAAATTAACTGATTCGTAGATTGCTAATGAAAATGCAATTGTGTGTGACAGTCTCATTCTGGTGTCCCGGTTGGCGTGCGGGGAGGTGGATCTCTTGTCCACAAATGAACTCGTCACTGCAGTCTCCAGAGAGATTCACATCGTAATGGCTTTTTGCCGATTGTAATGAAGGGAAGGGAGCAAGCCTCTGGATCTCTGATGAGGAGCACTCATTAAAATACAAGCGCGCCTCTCTTCACGCTGGGTTTTGAGTGCTGCTGTATTGTCAGTTAGTCAGTTAAGTACAGTTAAGTTCAAAAGTCATATGACTTAACTCTGCTTCTCTCTGGACTTTCCTTCTTTACCAGATATAGGAAAAGGAACAAAATGTGCCTTTCTTAATTTCACAAGTGCACTTTAATCAACAAAAAGTCAGGAATTTCTTTAAATTAGCACCAACATTTTGTAAATGTAAAAAATATCTGTGTTTTGGAGTAGTTTGTTTGAACCTGAAGTTAACGAAATCGTTCATAACTAATGGAAAGAAAAAAGTGACAAAGTCAAATACCAGATGGGCACATGAAATGTCATCATTTAAAAAGGCCAGTGGGCAGAAGACCTGTTAAAATAGCACTCATAATTCAACCACGTGCACGCCGAGTTTTAAATAGGTCTGCTCAAAGGCAGCCCTGATGCTCCGCTGGGCCTAAATATTTTGATCTGAGCAAACTTGTGTTGCTTGAGAGAAAAATAAACTCAAAAGCTGAGCTGCTATTTTGGCTTAAATGCTGTGTTTTGTTTTTTTCCTCTTTCAGCCTGTGCTGTAAAAATGTTAAGTAGGGGCTTTTGGAAGATGGCTGGGTAGTGAGGCGTGGGAATGCCAGTAACCTTTGTGATCCAGGTCTTCATTCTCTAGTCTGGAGTGTATTCCACACATCCAGCTTGTCAAGAGTGTTGGACTCTTGCAAGCAGGATGACCTAAAAAAAAAAAAAGAACTGCCTGTGGCCTGTGTCTCTGTAGATCCCCACCAGATCTACAGATCTAATGTCCCTGGTTTTTACCACGTAGGGACATTAGATGTGGTGTTTCGGGAGTTTCAGAGCTCTTTTTGGGATAGCCGTCAAAGGCCACTTGAATTATTAGAAAAGCTTTAAGGACAAAACAGGAGTGTCTTTTTGTGTTGAACTAAAGAACGAGAACATCAACAGCCAGTTTCTTTACACCATTCTTTATACTCTGTAATAAACCCACTGGAAACGCTGCTCGCTTAAGAGTGAATCGGGATTCTTTTCTCTACTTTTGACTATACAGTTGAACTTGTTTTTGCAAACAGGGGTTGCCCTACTCTACTGCACCTACCAAAAGTCTGTTGATTGGTATGTTTGCATCTTCAGTTAATAGCTTGTAATGCTAAAAACAGCTGTGTCTGCCAAATGACTCCCGGCGTTACCTCAAAAGGTTAATTAAAACTAAGTATTGCTAAAATTGAAACAAACCCCAAACAAACTCCAGAGCAAACTGTCTACATTATGCTGTTTCTGTTTGCTTTACAAAAGTGAGTTTCTAAAAGCGTTTTTTGGTCTCACTCTGTATTTGTTTTAAGTGTCCTCGAGCAAGGCACTTAACCCCTGAAGTGCTCCTGCAGCACAAGAAGTGATAACAGGAATATGTGCGTGTTGTAACACGAGCGTGTCAACGTCGTTTTACATCGTGGGCCACATTTAGCTGTAAGAAAAACTGTCAAAAATCTATGAACTCCCTCACATTTTCTATCTTTGCCTGGCCGATTGTGCCCCGCAGGCCTTATGTTTGACACCCCTGGTTAAACGTTTTTAGAAAGGAGAAAACCAGCCTGCTTTTTTCAGGTTTTAACTGGCCGCATGACTGAAAAGGAAGCCAAGCTGGAGGAAATAAACAAATTCAGATGTTTGTTCATATAACGATATTTTACATCAGCCTTCCAGCTGTGTTGTGTATAAATATGCTGTATAAATAAATTGACTTTGCTTGACTTCAACACCTGCTGCTGCTGCTGTTAGATGTTCTTCATGAGGCATTAAAAAAAGGGCCTCCCCTGGTTCATTTCACAAGTTAAATTGGTCGACCCTTTCTGCAGGTTAATACAGTATTACATATTTCGAGTTAATCTATGAATAAATACCCATCTTTGTAAATAAAGTGAGAACTTGTACAAACTAGAAGTTACTAGAAGCGAAAATGCATTTGCTAAATTATTCACAGAGGCAAGACTCAAATTGAGAAACAGGAAGATCTGTCAGTATCAGCAGATTTTTCTCTTGCGTCATCCGTCGAGCTCATACTTTCACATCAGTGTAGTCAGTGTAGCGTATTATTTTCAGACACCTTGAGAACTAAAAGTAGGCGTTTGTGTGACTTCACAGTAAGAGTATTTGCAGTCAGATGCTGCTGCCTTATTGAGGAAACGTGACGTGGGATCATTCTGAGGGTAGAGCAGTGAAGCTGTTGTTCTTTGTGGTGACCCTCGTGGCATCGGGGCTGATTTGCCCAGATAAGCTGCGCTCGCAGCCATCACATCATCAGATGGGACCGGGGGGGGGAGTTGTTGGTGTCGGGTGAGCAGGTGTGGAGGTAATTGCATGCTGCTGATTGGCTTTTGGAAACTGACCTTGGCTGCTAGCATGTCGCCAACACCCGACAGGCAACACAGTCGACAGTATATCGCTCAGACGCGCGTAGCGGCTCATTGCAGTGGGGTGGTTCAGCTAATTTGACGTCTGCTCATTTTCATTTTTGCCTATCATTTATTTCGTCACCCATATTTTAAACTGCTTCTTCAGTTCATGGTTCCCTGTCACGGCACACGTGCGAGTGTTTACCACTAACTTTGTGCATCACTGGAAAGCCATAGTTACTCTGCTGTGTTTGTTTTGGTTGCATGCATGTGCGCAAATGTCGTACGTGGGTATGTGTGGATTTTGATTCCAGCGTGCATGCGCGGTGTGGAAATGTCAGCACGGGCAGAGTATGACGGAGCTTGGCACAGATGGCCTTCCTGTCATCCCCGGCTCCTTCCACAGCTTGACACTAGATAAAGCTCAGAGAGCGAGAGGGAGAGAGAGGGTAAGAGAGGGAGGGGCTTGGATTAGTTTAGGAGCATAGAGCGGCAGGGCTAATGCATCACACTTGAGCAGCTTTCACAGGTCCAGCAAACACAGGCCAAAAGCATATCCGCATTATTGTTACATCTCAAATCAGCGTCATTGTGCTTTTAGAATAAAAGAGTAAGATAAGTACTAGCTGCTCAGTAGTTTCCTTCCACTCTTTTAACTCGTTGTTCCTGAATTGACATATATGCTTAGAACCCCACCAGCATGACAGTGCAGTATCACACTTCCCAGATTGTCCATTCAGATTCAGTTTTTCCTAGTTTATCTAGACTGAGAGGGGAGCTTTAGCTGGGTTTGCTTTTTCAAATCTGCATTATGTCCCCCCAGACTGCTGTATTTTTAGACTGTTTCAGTCCTGTTACCGCTAATTGGCCATATCTGTCCTATGGGTCAGCAGAGATGGTGCTTCAGTACAGCCACACCTCTGCTCTGTGTGTGGGTGCACTTATAAAGATCATGTTAATCCTCCACTTTACTATTGTTTCTATTTACTTATCTGTTGGTTCTTTACTGTCAGCCCTATGTGCATGATTTTCTTTCCTAATTTTTTTTATCAACTGCTGCTTTCAACTCAGACACTGACTTCAGACCAGTGCAGTTAGGAATTTTTTTTTTCTTTGGGTCTTAAACTTGCCCAACTTCCCCAAAACACCTAGCTAACTGAAATTCGGAGAAAAAATGCACGGCTGTTTTTCTGTGGATGCAGCAGGCATATGAAGGTTTGCATTGCACTCAAAGGCGATGCTTTCTCATACTCATACTGCGGATTTCATCCTGTGTTGCACTGTACCACCGCATCAGCAAGCAGCGTAATACTCAGCAGCAATTAGTACAGTATAAGCAGGTGGTAAAGAGAAAGATAGGAAGGGAAGAAAAAGGCAGCAAGCCCGCCTGTCTGTCTTTGCCTTTGATGGGTCTGCCTCTACCATCTGAATCGTTTCAAGCTAGTGTTGCCTAGTTACAGTGAGCAGAGGATGCAAAGGTTGGTAGGGGAAAGAAAGAGGGAGGGTGGGTTTATAGCGCTCAGCTGGGTGCAGAGTGAGTCCCCTCCTTGCCCATTGTTCCCTTCAACCCCTAATATCCCTCATGTGCTTGTATTTCTCGCTCACACTTGTTACTCCTTTTACATACACACAGAACAAACGCATTGAAATCTAAAAATAAATCTCCCACATTCCACACGGTCTTTGAGGATGGGTGGAAAAATGCCAGGTCATCTTGGAAAATGTGAAGCTTGCGGTTGTAAAATCTGCTTTAGATGTGTAATATGACAGCATGCCATTAAAGAACGACAGGTCTCTGCTTATGAAACCACAACGCAGGGATGTGATCGGCATGGGGATTGCATCTCTGTGATTACATTTTTAACTAAAAGGCAGAGCATGTGAGTTTGAGTCACACCTGGCAGCTTTTCATGCAATTTTAGCATCTTCAGCAGCTTGGGCTGCTCAAAAAATGCTTTTATTCATCACATAGGCAGCAGTGTTTTAACAGAATGTTGACGCAATCAAAGATTCTCCAGCTTTGATTCCTGTTCTTAATTAACACATTGGCAGAAAACAGCTGATATTGCTTTGCCATTGCATTAAATGATTGTCAGATTTAAGTGTCTGGGAAAATATGAGTCACTTGCCTTCCTAAATGCAATGTCGATAACAATTTGGAGTGTAGCCACCCGCTCTTTGCCTCTCTTTGCGATATTTGTTTTAATCTCCATCTGTCTGTCTCTGCAGTCCTTAGTATATTTAAAATGCTTTCTAGCATCTGTTGAGAGATTTCCAAAGAAACTGCTTTTGCTGCAGAGTTTGCTGCGCTGTTGTCTTTCTTTGGGAATACTTTTTTCAATTGCTTTGTTTCTCTCCCTTCCCTGGGTTGTTTCATTTAAGCTTTAACTCGTTACAACCATCCTTCAACAGCAGTGCTCTACATCTGTATGTCGGTACACTTTCAGCCTTAATGTAGTCTTTAGACTTGGAGCTCCAAGGCTCTGTTTGCTTGTAATTCCTCCCAAGGTCTTTTAACTCCTGTTAGTCAGTCCAGGATGTATAAATGCCACAAGGCAGGATGTGGATCTATAGACAGACATGAGGTGTGGGTTGTTTTTTTGTTTTTTTTTTGTATAGTTGGCACTTTATTCATAGCCCTGTTTAGAAATTCAGTGCCATGAACCTTTCTAGGTGTTACCCGCCTGAGCCGTATGTGAGAACTACCCAAACAGTAAATACTGTTAAATGCTCTTTAACCTGCCAGCTCCTGAGTATAAAGTCCTTGTGACATGGCAGTGTTTGTTGCTTTAACTTGTTGACAATTGCCGATATTGGCCGTGATGGTATTTGGTGACATTCTTGACCAATCCTCAACAGATTGTGACATTTTGCTGACCTATTCACCATGAACCCTATGGTACATTACATGTCATTTTAACCAATACTTTATAAACAAGTTCTTATTAAACTAATGACAATCCCATCAGCCTCACCTGTCCCTGCGTTGAGTTCTAATCTGCATCTTTTAGCATGGTAGCATTAGCATGTAGCTAATACATCTGTGACTTAGTAATGTTTCACAGAGGAGTCAGCTGGTTAGCTAAAAATCTAATGGAGACATGCAATAAACTCATCATTTTAACAACTTTCTTGGCACTTCTCCTTTTCTCTCAGTTTATTTTTGTTCTCCTTAGCAATACTTTTCACTGCCTCTTGACTGGCTTGACACACTGTTCTCTAACACTTTCACACAGTCATGCAAGAGAAATTAGCAGCCCGTTTCTTAGCATTTATTTTCCACCAAGTAATTCACTCATGTGACTCGGCAACACTTCCTACATTTGTCATCAGGCAACTACCGCTTTGACTTTGTGCTGACTGCTTTTAAATGCTTGTAACATTGTATACATATGTCTCAGCTTGAAACAGATGTGTGTGGGGGGGGTTTTTGGGGGGGAGGGGTGAAATTTGCAAATGAGACCTGTTTTCTGGTTTGTTCTAGTGGAATTTTCCCAACTCTTCCTGCTTCATCTTCTTGTCCCTCTCGGCTTTTCTTTGATAAAAGCTCAGCTCTTTTTACTTTGAGTCTGCATCGCTGCACATTTTGGTGGCTGTCGGGGATCGATGATACAAGCTCAGAGGTGATTTAGGCTGTTAGAAAGAGCTGCGGTGGCACTGCTGAGGGTTTGTGTGCTTGTGTGTGTGTGTGCGTGGTAAGATTTAAAATATCGGGGAATCATTAGTCATTCATTCACTTGGATTTCCAGCGATTTAGTCACTCCAATGACCTTTAACCTCATCTTTTCAACATTAGAGTTTCCAATTTGATGCCCAGTAATTTAACTGCATAACTAAATGTTAGTGTGTGTCGAGTGTTTAAATAGTAAAGTGTAGTTTCTTTCCTCAGTACCAAGAGGAATACCTGATGGTAACTATGATAAACACTGAACTGTGTCCAGACAGGATAACACTATTTAGCTAGTTCCCTTAAAAAAAAATAAAAATAAAACAAATTAAAGCAGCTGTAACGCTGGCCGGTTCAGCTTATCTCCCAAAGTGTTTGTACACAATCGCCATATCATAGGCTGATAGGGTCCCAAATGTAACAGCACAGATAACATACTTTCTCAAAGGTGCACATAAAAACCACAACGGAGCTCATGAGACGTTGCAGTCTGTGTCTTCTCTGCAGTCTGCAGTGTTTTCTTATCAAAATAGGAGAGTGTGCCGACTGTTAAGATGCGCCAGCACAGCCTTTAAGTTATTCACTAACTGGGTCCGGTGACTGTGTGAGTAAGTGCGTCCTCCTGGGTTTCTCCACCTCTCTGTTATCAGGGCAAAGTCACAGTATGAAGTGGTGCTGCGGCGTGGCAGCTCGTGGATGCCTGTGCAAACGTCACTCAAAAGGCCCTTTTACGTGAAAATGCAGATTGACGTACTTTAAGGTTAAATAGGACTCAAGCAGCTTCCTTTAATTTGCAAACTTTTATTTATGCCGACGTCTCAAGTCATGGTCATTCAAATCATTGTTTGGATTGTGTTTGACATTGTCTCGTCTGGTCAGTACCACGCTCTATCATCTCTAGCATCTGTTATGGTATATAAATTAACCCCTCCCCCTTCCCATGTCAACAAAATGTAAGGTTTACATGCGGTAGTCTGTTTAAACTAGCCTGGTAGCACTTACTTTTGCTTTAACAATGACCAATTTCTTGTTCTTCACCTCCCACAGCCGCAAGATCAAAAATACATGTAGCTGTCCATACGTTAAAAGCTTTCATCCTGGCAGCAGTGTAAGGTGAAAGCTTCTCTAGAAGATTCATGTAGATGAAACTGAACTAGAGCTCTGAGAGAGATGTTGCCGTTTTCAGGGATTTCAATAAAATCTCCTGGGCAGAATATGCATCATAACTCCCCAAAATTTGTAGTTTCCCCTCATATTTTCATTTTTCCTCTATGGATTGACGATTAAAGCAGTCTTGGCTCAAGACAGGTAGAAAAAAAATAACCAAACAAAAACAAACCTTTGTCCTGGAGTACTGTGGACTGTCCACTGCTAGCCGCCTTGATAGACTAATGTTTTGCTTAGTGGCAGCGAGTGGTCACATGACTGAAAACTATAAACACCAGTTACACAGCATAAGTCAACTGTAATCACAAAAGTAGCCCGTGCAGTGTTTTTGCTGAGTAATAACTAAAGTAACTTATCTTGGAAGGCTTCTGCTTTTCCACCATGTAACCGAATCAGTAATTCCAAATCATCTACTATTTCTTCTTCCTGTCATTTGGAGTGTAACTAACGAGTCCTCCAGTGATGCTTGGTTGAGTCGTTTGTTTCTCCAGCATTCATCTCCATCTCTGCCTCGTGTATGCTAATGCCTTGGTTAAACTTGATCCTGTGCGTTTGCCTCAAGTGAACAAGTTGGTTGTTTCTGTATTTTGTATTTCTCAGAGTCAGAGTTATATCCAGTAGCTGTTAAGCCATTAAATTAAAGTAAGATTTAAGAAAAAAAAAGGTATAAAACGTGTGCTCATATATCTCACACATCTTCATGTATGTAGCATTAAATCAGCCCTAGTATAAGATGCTATGCTCAGTTTAGCTTGTAGAAGTGTATTTAGCTACCAAATGTGAAATGGTCGAGGCAGTAGGCATGACTTTGTTGGTGCCCGTTTCCTTCCTATGTTTATTTTTCCATGTTACGTGTTCTGTTAGGATTCAAAGTGGTACAGCTTCATATGTGCACGGCTTAAATCCACACGCCGACCTTCTCACCATTCTTTGTTCAGTCTACATCGCTAACAATGTGTAACCGCCACCCCTTGCTTCATTTCCTCTCTACTTCCTGAAACACAGGAAGCCGGGTGCTTTTGTCTCCCCCAGGTTGGAGAAACGGGGGGAGAGAACTTTAATAGGGCGGACTTGCGCCAGAGGTCACTGAATGCGGCGCATGGAGGGGGGACACACCCTGGCTCTGATTTTTTTGTTGTTGTTGTAAAGTTTTCTTACTGCAGCACGCAGTAACTGAGGTGTGTTAGATGATCAAAGCTTGTGACGTTATATTGCTTCCACTGTGATCCATCCTTTAAAAAGCTGGTGCCAAATGTTCTTATCCACTAACTGGAACTATGAAAGTCCCTCCTTCATGGCTCCTGCTGATGAGGCTTAGCAAGTGAATTAGGGTAAATGGAGATATGTTTTTGGGACATATCTCCGTTAACGAGTTAACGCGGATCACCCTTTGTGTGGGCCTGAACGGCTTCAACGCGTTGTCGTGGGTAGCTCGATTAATGCGTTAGGCCAGATTAGAGTTTGCCAAACGACATCTAAAAAAGCCTTCACAGTTCTGGAACAACATCCTATGGACAGAGACCAAGATCAACTTGTACCAGAGTGATGGGAGGAGAAGAGTATGGAGAAGGAAAGGAACTGCTCATGATCCTAAGCATACCACCTCATCGGTGAAGCATTGTGGTGGAAGTGTCACGGCGTGGGCACGTATGGCTGCCTGTGGAACTGGTTCTCTTGTATTCGTTGATGATGCGACTGCTGACAAAAGCAGCACGATGAATTCTGAAGTGTTTCGGGCAAAATTATCTGCTCGTATTCAGCCAAATGCTTAAAAACTCATTGGACGGCGCTTCACAGTGCAGATGGAAAATGACCCAAAGCAAACTGCAAAAGCAACCAAAGAGTTTTTGAAGGGAAAGAAGTGGACTGTTTTGCAATGGCCAAGTCAATCACCTGATTGAGGCCTGGCAGAGCATCACCAGAGATCAAACTAGTGTCTTGTGATGTCTATGTGCTCCAGACTTCAGGCTGTGATTGACTGCAAAGGATTTGCAACCAAGTATTAAAAAGTGAAAGTTTGATTCATGGTTCTTGTTCTGTCCCATTACTTTTGGTCCCTTAACAAGTGGGAGGCACATATGCAAAGTGTTGTAACTCCTACACCGTTCACCTGATTTGGATGTAAATACCCTCAAATAAAAGGTGACGGTCTGCAGTTAAAGCACATCTTGTTCGTTTCGTTTGGAATCCATCGTGGTGGTGTATAGAGCCAGAAATGTTAGAATTGTGTCGATGTCCCAATATTTATGGACCTGACTGTAAGATAAGATAAGATAAAACTTTATTAATCCCTCGGGTGGGTTACTCTGGGAAATTTGGTGAATATATAATATAAATATAAATAAAATCACAGTATGTTTGAGAGTGTGTGTGTGTCCTTTGAGGCTCTTTAAGTGGCTCTACAACAAAGAGACAGTAGTTCAAAAGAGCAGCGGCTGGCTGTGTAGAGAGCCTCTGTGATCTCAGGTGTACATGCTCTGTACTTATCACTGCGTAATGTGTTTAACGGCACACGTAAACCAAAGCTTAACACCAACAAGACTCAATGAGATCTGGTTGCATGCCAAACTCTTCTCCCTCACCTTCACTTTCTTTCTGCCAATGCCTCCCCGCTCATCACCTTCACTCTTTTTATTTTCCCTACTACTGTCTCTGTCTCTCTCGCTCTCTCTCTCTCTCTCTCTCTCTCTCTCTGTCAGTTGTGTTTCAAATCTGTCATCTTCATCATTTCATTTTTCTGCTCTCTTGCCCTCTTTGCCCTTTTCTCTTTCATATCAGCTTCTCGCTGTTTGTTTGTCTCTTGACATCTGTTTCTCCTTCTCTCCATTTGTCTGTCTGGGTGTTGGTTCTTTGTGACCCTTCCTGTTGTGCTGACATCATCCAGGAAGCGGCTTGAAGGCTAACCACCCCACACAGCTAGTTTGCATTGAATCTAAGTTTTGTTTCTTTTCTGGTTTAGCCTTTAATGCGTGGCTGTGTCGTTGTAATGTTAGCATGACATTATCACTAAATTTTCCTCAGGCTCTTATAACATTTGAGAGTAAATGTTTAACCTAGACCAGAGCGCAATAAAGATTCTGGAGTCATGTCAACAAATGATTCCTTCTAATGTAGTTCAGGATATTACAGGTCACCAGAAAATTCCACCATTAAATCAACCTTGGAGATTAAATATGAGTATGCTGTTCAAACAACAGGAGTTCTCTGTTGCACTAACCACAGAAACTAATATGTCCGCAAGCGCCGATGTCTACATTTCCTGTTTATAATTTAGCAGTAAAATGTCACGTTTCAGCAGTTTTGGGACTATGGGATGTAATTGGGACAAAGAACTAGGACACTAAATTGATACTGATATATTCATTCAGTAGCTGTGCATAACAGCCATATGCTAGGCTCAAGCTCGGTAGCTGCTTCTGGGTTTAAACAGACACATCTGGCAAGGGGAAGGCAGCATATTTACAGCAATACGTAAAAGCAAATCAAATACAAAAAAATAAAAATAGTAAATGAAATCAGATTGTATTTTAAATGCTAGCTTTACTCATCTGTGTTATCAGTGTCTTTTGGGGGGGGGGGGTGTTTGGTTGTTTTTACATTTCTCATTAGACTGAGATTATTTTCCATCATATCCTCTGTTAAAACGAGTTATTTGTAATGGGTTGGTAAATTGGTTTCTCCATTGCCAAAAAGAAATAAACAAATAAAAATGAAAATCAGGGAATCATTCAGGTTCTTTCTAAAGCAAAACTGGCAGCTGTTCTGTTTCCAGCTCTTCATATTTAACTGAATGTTGGAAGTGACACAGACATTATAACCAGCTATCGATGTGCTAAATTAAAAAGATGATAATTATTTAAAAAAAAAAAAATATGAAGAAAAAGCTTATTTACTTTTATATTTACCTGGGGTACTTTCCATTTAAAAAAATGTAACATGTAAGCGTCTTTCAGTTGGTAAGACTGTTTCTTCTGATCCTTTTATAAAAAAATATCCTTGTTAAAACATTCAGACATCCTCTGATGGATGAGTGTACGACACCCAAAGGATGAATGTTGTACGAAGCAGGTTTCAGCAGCTGATTTTATCACTTGTACTGTGCTCAATGATATTGTGCTCGTCATTTATTGCAGTTTATCTTGTCTGTGATCTTCGGGTTCTAGGTGGTGTGTGTGTGTGTGTGTGTGTGTGCAGATGATGATTCAATACAAATCTATATCCTTCTGCTGTGTTTGCTTAGTGCATCGATTTACAAACCACACACAGCGCTGGTGCAGCAAACTGTCAGCTGACAGATTTGTTTTTCATTTAGCTCCGGCCATTAGACGAGAGGCGGTTGACCCGTGAAGCCAGTCTCACATTTGTAACCTCAAAATTAAAGGTTGTATCCCAACGCGTGTTGAAGTTATACCCGTCATCCCGATGATTATAAAATATTAAATACCGTTTTATCAAAGGAACATTCATAACTTCTCTAACAACATAAACAATTTCTTTTTCCTGACACCAGTTATTTTTCGGATGCATATTTTGCGGTTTGGATCAAATTTTCCAATTCGAAAGCTGCTTTTCTTTGAGGCTTATGTTTTCCTTCGTCTGTCTTTAGATCTTCCCATGGAGTACAATCCCTCAGATCATCCCCGAGCCAGCACCATTTTCCTCAGCAAGTCACAAACTGATGGTGAGTTGTGCTCTCTTCTTTTGTCACATTTTAATAATCTCAAATCTTTCTGAAATGTCGTCACTGACTTACGAATGGGGAAAAGACGTATTTGGAGTGTCGTGATTTTCATTTATCGACAGTGAAGAAAAGCTCAATTTAATAAATGTGTTTTTGTTATTAAGTGACGCACCGTTGTTTGATTTACTTGGATGAAGCCAGGATAGAGTAATGCAGGGTTACATATGTAGGTAAAGGATAATGTCTTCTGGTCGTTCTCAGCCATCCTCAGTTTGTTTGAAAATGAGAAAGCAGCCTGTGGACACGCGTGGAGTTTCTGTGCAACGTGAGTAGTTCATAGCTGTGCACTGGTAGGTGCAAAGCCACTGGAGGTGGATCATGGACACAGCTAATCATAACTTCCATTATGGACACCTCTACAATGCTGAGGTCAAGCAAAGAAGTAGCATATGTCCATCATTTGAGATAGCAAGCTGTTTTTATTGAAGGTGGAACCTCAGATATCAGCACAAGCACCACTGACCAGCATGCTTTTATCCAACATAAAAGCTCTAGATGGATCCCTGTCCCGTCTGCTTTCATGTCAGATTTTTGAAGACACACTGAGGTGTTTTGATCTTCCTTAGCAGGCACAGAGATCGATCTTGTAGCAGTCGGGTGCCTCTAGAATGACAGGAATGTCTTATTATCAACTGAAATGTGAAGCTTTTTAGATTATTTCCCAGTTTAGACATAATCTCTTTGCTTTGATGATAAGCTTTTGATTCAGCTGAGCAGTCTGTAGCCTGAAGGCTGTTGTATAGATCCGGTGTTAGGTGCTGATAGTCTTGTATTAGCATCGTCAGGCTCTTATGTGAAAGTCTGCTGGCCTTTGTTCTCATGCTGTTCATAAATATCATTACACAGCAATGTTGGTCCTAACATATGTGACAGCTGCTGTGTTCATCACTACCAGCAGCTATAACTGAATTACTGACAACACTTAATATTCAAATCTGTTGTGAGTGTCTGCGTCATAAACATAGAGACAACTTGGACTTTTGTTTTTCAGTTGCTGTGCCCAACAAAAGAGGTAAGCGTGTATACGTCTGTGCTTGGTAGGCAGGTAACACTGCTTATTGTGTGTTCCCTGAACCCTTTAAGGGAACAGTCCCTCTGTGTGGTCTCAAACTGCATCGTATCCTCGTACTCAAATTGTGTCGTCCTCTGTTAGCAGGTGACTTGTCTCTGCTGCTTAGCTGCTATTACTGTTCGTGCGTTTCTTCCATTGCGCATGTCCGTCCATGAGATGTATAAACAGGACTGCATGGCCTTGGGCAAAGACATTGAGATTTGGTCGCTAAAATAACACACGTCTAATTAATTATTCGATATTTCAATTTTCATATGTAAAAAAAAAACCTGGAGTATAAAGCTGTGATTTGAAAGGTGTGTCACACAGTCCAGCGTGTCACAAGTGAAGGCGTGTTTCGTGACTCTGCTCAGAAATCACTGTGGTTAGCTTTGTGGGTTTTTGTTGCTTTTTTTTTTCCA
>VUQR01031316.1:0-24593 GCA_015108515.1 Hemichromis elongatus | reverse complement strand
TACTTATATTGTAACTAATTGTGATCATCAGGGGGAAACAATTAGCAATTAGTATTTTTAGATTGAAAGCTCTTGCAGCAATGTGTAACTTACAAATGACCAGACAACAATCAGTCAAGTTGGAAATCCATGGACATAATGAATTGATTAAACATTAAGATCAGTTGAATGAAGTGACAGACAAATGTATTAAACTGACTAATAAGAGATGCAAATCCAAAATTTTATAGTGTTAACATTATAAAAGGCAGTAACTGTGAACGAAACATTTATTTAGATGAAACACTTATTTTGTGTAGTGTCAAGGATATTTTGTCATTATGTGTATTGTACTAACACAATTGAAAATATGCTGAAATGTTTGAAAAAGGTGCACTTTTGATGATCTGTTGTAATATAAGTACTAAGAGTTTTGGAAATGTACCAGTTGCTTGTGAAAACTGCGCCAAACCAATAGAAAAAAACTGTAATCTGGGGATACAGTGATCAATCCATATGACTTGTTAGGATGCAAATGTAGAAATTACAGATTTATTATTTAAACAGTGAGCTACCAGATAAGGGATCTCTACCAAATCAGGTACAGCTGCATAAAAGACATACAATGCAAACCTAGACTTTAGAAGAATAACCGAGGCGTTTCGTTTACAAGGGATGACTATGTAACTGTGACAATAATGCACAGAATGTAAAATATTACACCAAAATAATAACAAGGTGCAGCAAAATGGCACGGGTTGACACTGTTGCCTCAAGAAGGTTCAATTCCACCATCAGGCCGGGGTCTTTCTGTGTGAAGTTTGCATGTTCTTCCCGTGCTTGCGTGGGTTCTCTCTGGGTACTCCGGCTTCCTCCTACAGTGCAAAGACATGCACTTAGTGGGGTTAGGTTAATTGGTAACTTTGAATTGCGCATTGATGTGAATGTGAGTGCAAATGGCTGTCTATGTAGTAGCCCTGCGACAGACTGGCGGCCTGTCCAGGGTGTACCCTGTCTCTCGCCCTAAGACAGCTGGGATAAGCTGGATAAGAGAATGGGGCTTAAGACTTAAACAGTATAAACCCAAGACCGATCCTTGGCTAATTGCTTCTATTCGAGGCATCAGAAGAAAATATAGTAGATCTGAAAGGTGCTGGAAAAATGACAGTCTGCACGTCTCTATGGAAGCTCTTAAGACAAGCTCAAAAGTTTATCAGAGGGCAGTGAAGACTGCCAACAGTAATTTTTCTCAACTCATTCCTGTTAATTGACAAAACCATGAAAACGAAGATGGAAATTTTATGGGTATCCATTGTGCATTATATATCACACTCAAACTACTTTCTGAGATAACGAGACATCAAATGTCATCGGATGCCAACCATCACACAACCACAACAGGGAATTTTTTTTTTGGTTTGCCTTAGACTTCGTGCAGTGAATTATGTGCAACATTGTATTTCCTATTTGTGTGACTTATTTAATTGTTTTTCCCGTTGAAAGTGAGACTCTTACATGTGCATATGCCATAAGGCCAACTGCAAAAATACTTCTGTCCACACTTTCAGTCACAAAACTGACACTGTGCCTCTTTAATAAATCTAGTGCTTTTTAACACCTACATCAGGCTTTGTGCTTTAGTAAATCTGGCTGTACATTATTATTCCTTCCTTTGAATTACAACCTTATTTTTCACATACTGTTTATTTTTATATGCTCTAACTCTAAAAGAAAAGGGTTAAAATATGGTGGTTAAATAAGATATGCGTTTTGTAGTCCCATGTTTTGCACATTGTAGTTTCAGCACAGGCGACATCTGGTGTCATATATGGTCGTGAAATCTGAGCACCACCCTTATCTTTTCCTAACCTCCTCCTCCTAAAGGACATGCCTGAGGTTGGCTTTGGGAGTAAAGAAGGCACTTCTTGCTTTCATTTTTAACTGATTTTCGAAAAATAATTTAAACTAAAACCAATGTTTCTACAAACTCTGGCCAATCATCACTTTACATTTTGGCTTTTGAGCTACAACATAAGCCCCAACTTAGTATATGTGAATTCCAGTAGTATTGTATTGTATACAATTTATCCCAACCGGCTCAACAGTCTCAAGATACAAATATTTGATATTAAACAAATATGTAGGACTGCTTTCTTCTATTTGTGCAACATCTCTAAAATGAGAAATATCCTGTCTCAGAGTGACGCTGAAAAACTAGTTCATGCTTTTATTACTTCTAGGATGGACTATGGTAATTCATTATTTTCAAGATGTCCTAAAAACTCCCCGAAAAGCCTTCAATTAATTCAAAATGCTGGAGCAAGAGTACTGACAGGGACTAGAAGGAGAGAGCATATTTCTCTTGTATTGGCTTCCCTTCATTGGCTCCCTGTTAAATCCAGAATTGAATTTAAAATTCTGCTCCTCACATACAAGGTCTTAGATACTAAGTTTCCATTTTATCTTCATGACCATGTAGTACCATATCACCCCATTAGAGCACTTTGCTCTGGTGCTGCAGGCTTATTTGTTGTTCCTAGAGTATTTAGAGCCTTTAGTTTTCAGGCACCTCTTCTATGGAACCAGCTTTCAGTTTGGATTCAGGGGACAGGCACTCTCTCTACCTAAAACTATTAGACCTAAAACTTTCCCTTTTTCTAAAGCATGTAGTTAGGGCTCGGCCAGGTGACCCTGAATTCTCCCTTACTTTTGCTGTAATAGGCATAGGCTACTGGGGGATTCCCATGATGCTTTGAGTATTTCTTCTTCAGTCACCTTTCTCACTCAATTCAATTCAATTCAATTTTATTTATATAGCGCCAGATCACAACAACAGTTGCCTCAAGGCGCTCACTATGTGTTAATAGACCTCTCTGCATTGAATCAAACTGGAATCTCCTGCTCTCTTCCACAGCACATCTTTTGTCCTGTCTTCCTTCTCTCACCCCAACCAGTCACGACTGAGCCTGGTTCGACTGGAGGTTTCTTCCTGTTAAAAGGATTTTTTTTCCCTTCCCACTGTCGCCAGAGCCCTGATAATACAGGGTCATATGATTGTTAGGGTCTACTTTACAGTATAAAGCACCTTGAGGCAACTGTTGTAGTTATTTTGCTTCATTTAAATAAAATTGAATTGAATCGATTATCATCAGAGAATATTGTAAACCTTATCAATAAAGGACAAAACAAACAGATCTTGACCAGATTGTGTTTGCACGGCTGTTTATTGAGACAAATTAAATCTTCATCTCTGCAATACATGATATGAAGTGTATTATTATGATTTTGTGTTACTGGAAACATTATTGCCAAGACTTCAGTTTTAAAGATTCACACATTTTAGAAACAACCAAACAAACAAACAGTTACCATTAGAATTTATTATGAATGTCCCACATCAGTACTTCCTCATTTCAGCTGAGTTAGATGACCCCCCCCCCAGCTCTTAAATGCATCGTTGACTGACACAAAAACAATTCATTTTGTAACACTGAAGATATCATTGTATCAAGATATATCACTTGCACATTAAAAACAAGACACATTTATAATGTCATTATCAGCCATTGCCTGTAATTTCCATTATATATTAATATTGCAAACAGGACATACTGATAAGGCATGGTGGACAAGAACAAAAAAAATGGCCAAAACATGCTGATGAAGAGATTAAACGGGTAACAGAATGTCTTAACGGTATATAGGCCAAGAGGAGGCAAACCTTTACATCTTCAACAGAAAAAGGGGTCAGGATGTGATCTTAGTAACAAGCAGAGCTAACACTGAATGTATTAAAAACACTCTCCATTTTTGTGGTTACACTGAGTTTTGATTATTGAGCAGTGAGTATTCTGTAGTGATTTCATCTCACAAAGGGGTGTTCAGCTGCTCATATAGTTCAAGTTGTGATTTTTTTTGCTTCCTCCACAGAATCACTCAGTAAGACTTCTGTCATATTTACACATCAGAGTCACAATGGAATATAACAGTAACAAATATGAAATCTTTGAAATTACTATGATTTTTTAAAAATACAAATCCATTTTGCACCAATACACATAGCTGTTTAAACAGCTAGAGTGACATTAGATCAATACTGACAAAAGCAGGACAAGCTATCCTGAAATTCAGTAACAGTTAAACTAGTGGAAAAGTGAAGTAGCTTTTTAGAGAGCAGGCACATTTGGAGTGTACAGGTTGCGGCACTGGGTTAGTGTGGCCCTTGCATTATCATAACTTTTCAAACACCGTTGCCTCAATACAGCAGTGTAAACTTTATTTCAAAGCAACACCATAGTAAGATTATATCAGGGTGTCAAACATGAGAGACAGGAATTAGGCCTACAAAGACTATAATATAGCCTGCTGGAAGACATGTGCAATGACAATAAAGGGCTATTTATTCTATTCTATTCTGTTCTATTCTATTTTTGCCCAACTTAAAATCGAATTGTGTGGGCCACAATCTAAAACGAGTTTGACATCCCTGGACTAGCGTCAATCTGCAGCACGTCTTAATGCACCTGAGGAAAAAAGCAGGCAACAGCTTGGCACAGTGGTGTATATGCACCACACCTTTCCTGTGTTGCTGTGGTACATGTCAAGAAGTGGAGTACTGAGCAGCTTGTGCACTTTTAGGGTGGACTATTGAGCCAGCAGTTGCTCTGGTGGGCGCAGGAACACCACCATCACTGTAATGTTATCACTAGAACCAGCTGTCTTAGCATTACCCACTAACTGTTGGGCGACTCTTGCCCCCACATCATCCTCGGACTGTTCCAGTGAAGCATTTCCTCCTTCTGGTTTACCAGCCAGCTTCAGTGCATCCATAACCAGATGTGGGACTACTGACGCCTTAAATGCATCAAAGAAGCCATCACATGCCAGAAGCACATAGTCCTCATCACCCTGCAGCTTCATTGTTAGGCAGTCAGCGTCTCCTGACACAAAGGGCTTCTGGTCAAAGTCACCTGAAAGAAGGATGAATGAGTGGTTAACAGCTGCAAGTGATCACAACAGACCCTCATCAGACTGTTGCAGTCATTGCCTGAAAACTATTAAATCAGCAGGCAAACAGTCCACAGACTAGCTCAACCTTTTAAAATTAAAGAAAGCTAAACGGAATCCAGGAAGCAAGGCTCATCTTCTCAAATAATGATGGCCACAACTATAATTTACAGGCAGCTGGATTGCTGGAATCTTTTTTTTTCCATGTTTTTCAAGAAGTTCAGATTACACAGTTTATGATGTGACCTTGAAGTAGACAGAAGCGTTGTAGTGTTTTTTTTTAATGTTACTTTTCCCCCCATCATCTTACACTCCCCTTGACTGATGACCAGGTGAGGACACAGCTAAAGAAGATCAAGACCAGGAAAGCAGCAGGCCGTGATAGTACTAGCTCAAGACTGCTCATAGACTTTGCAAACCAGCGCTATGGTTTTTAAACATGGACATGTTTAATCTGACCTTCAATATGGAGAAGTTCCCTGTCCAATGGAAGACTTAGTGTGTGCTTCCATACCAACCAGTACCTGTGGGAAACACCACACCTGATGAAGACCCTAGAGAAGATCATTCTCAGTGGCTTCTAGTAAGCACGCTACTCAATCCTCTGCAGTTTGCTTAATGTCTTGGTAGTGGGGTAGATAATGCAGTTATTTACCAGCAGGATCAGGTGAAGGAGCAGGAGTTGACCTCCCCTCAGTACATGGACAATGGACTACATCACCAACAGACCACAACATGTGATGCTTCATGACCATGTGCCTGAGGTATGCAGCACTCACCACGCTTCAGACTTTAACTACAACACCAATAACTTGTCACTTCCAGTTAGATGACATTGTTACACACTGGATGTGTATCTGAGGGAAACAATCTTGAGTATAGGAAGGTCATCACTGCTTCATGAATTCCTGGGTGTTCACCTGAGCAGTGAACTGGACTGGTCAGATAAGACTCAACCTCTGTTAAAGAAAGGCCAAAGCTGGCTTATTCTGCTGGGCAGACTGGGGTCTTTTGGGGTGTGCAGGACCTTACAGAAGACCTTTTATAATACAGTGATATCTTCTGCTATCTTTTATGTGGTTGTCTGCTAGGAAGACTGCAGCATGGAGGAGGACAGAAAAAGGATTAATAGCATAATCCAGCTGGATCACAGCCAGTCCCCTAGACTCCATAGAGCGGCGGTTTAATGTCAGACAATATTTTTACAGACTGGCCTTTAAGGTGTTGCGGATAAATACAACAAAAAATGATACGACCAAGACAAAAACTAAATGTTTCTTTCAAAATAAGACAACACAGGAAAAGACCCAGGGAAACAGAGTTAACAGTAAAAACCCTGAAAAAAAATTTCACACCCGAGCCTCAATTCTCACCGCCCAGTACCAGACGACTTGGTCCGTGGCCCGGGGGCAATTTCTAAAATTGAAACCAGTGAGCATTTCATCAAGACCTATGTGTTAATCAAAAGAATGATCTGTAGAATACTTGATTACTATCACAAAAATTTCCTTTGTGGGATCAACAAAGTATCTATCGAATAATCTAGCAGTAGCCTTACTATCAAAAATACTTACGAATACACTTTCAGTTATACCGTCAAATAACATCTACATTCCTGTGGTTTTGTGAGCTGGGACTAACTTACCTATGGCTCTCGATACAGCATATGTGCCGTTAACACGCCAGCAACCCATGAATGTAATGCAGCCACCAAGATCCTCAATTCTCTGTTTTTCATCCTGGACAGTTTAACACATCAGAGAAGGAGTTTAGCTTCTGGCAAAATTGCACATTAAAACATAGCTCTGATGAATGTTTGACTAAACCCATATCATACAACATAGTATGAAATTTGAGGCAGCAGAGGTTGTGTATTTGTATGCGTGACTCTTACCTCTCTCTCTGGTTTGTGTGGTTCCATGAGTCTAACAACCTGCCCATCTCTGACCAGTATTGCCTGAGAGTCTCCCAGCCAAGAAACAGTCAGCTCTTGATCCTGGATCAGTACTGCCACTCCTGTACTGCCACTCCGGAGACGCTACCAGCACACACAAGAATAATTTAAAGACAAAAGACGGAGCAAGAAAGCGCACCAAGTTGATTACTATTGCATGTAAATGTAAGCTGAAAACAATGCTGATTTCTCAGTACCTCTCTCTTGGCCTTGTTTCTGAACATTTCATCTGTGTGTTTGAAGGCTGTTTTAAAGGCTGTGGTTGCATCACTCTGTAGCATCTCCTGTTTACTTAGAACAACATGGAGGTGAGTGGCAGCGTAGGTTGCTGCATCCACCCCTCCATGGCCATCAAACACAGCATAGTAAGCACGATCTACATCATCCTGGATCATGGCGGAGGGAAAGAAGGACACAGTCATAAATAAATGTCACAGAATGCAGTCTTATGAAAGTGTACCCCATGACTCACTGGCTTGTAGGACTGCCTTTACCAGAAATACAGAAAATTATTATGTCAAGTTAAACTTGACTTCACATGTTTATGGAGAAATTCCAGCCCATTTTCTTTCTTTTTTTTGTCACATTGCATCTGGTATAAAAGTAACCCAGCATTTCAGAAAAGGAACATCATACTAACAGTAAAATATGACGGTATTAGTGTGATGGTCTGGGGGCGTTGATTGTCTGAATGCTTTGTTGAACCAAAGGAGAAGCACCACAGACTCATAGGCTCCTTTTGTGAATGTTTTTGTTTTATTTTACAATTCATTGTATTGTCCTGTGGATGTTATGCTGGAGCAGGCAGTGGGTAAAGGCCAGATCGGCAAAAAATAAGAGAAGAAGCAGAGAAAAAAGAAAAGAATAGGGGTGAGGAGAGGGTCGAGGTGATACACAGCACCTGAAAGACAAAACAGAGGGAGGCACACATATATACAATTCTGCTATGTGTGTGAGAGAGAGAAAACAAGGATGTGTGTCTGTGTGTGAGACACTGACTGTTTGTCATAGAACGTACTTGAAACAAATGAGGGTAAAAGACTAATGCAACCAGCCAAAGGAAGAGGGAGACCCTGAATGAAGCACCAGCAGCCAAGGGTGAGAGTGTCAGGGGACCAGAGGCAGCAGGAAGCCAACCCCCCCCGGAGGCCTGCCACCTTAGTGCAAGCCCAGGATGGGGCCACAGACCCCAGACAACCACCCGCAACTCGGCAAGCTAGCAACCATGCCAAAACATAGTTGCCTGTACGTGTACGTACAGACACTTCACAGCCACACACATCCATCCACCCCACCCTCTGAGGTGTGGGCTGCAGGCAGATCCCGGGATGCAGCAAACCAGTCCCCCGATCTAGCCAACCACAGCGCCAGACAGGGTGTAGGAAATGGGGATGTAGAAGAACCGTCTGCTCCACTCTTCGCTTGTCTGTGTAATTTTTCTTTACAGTGTCGTTTTAGTTCAATGAGGTTTGAGAGGGATTTTTTTTTATGCAAAACTTTCTTAAGTTTCTACTATTTGCTGCTAAATTTGTTTCCAACCTTTTATCATTGTTCTGTTGTGTGATACTGTTTAGACTAAGCTTTAGCTGTAGGACAGATGGCCTCAGATGTGATGGTTGAGTCGGTGACTGAAAGATATGCTGCACAACAAGTCCAAATCCCCTCCCGATCACCATGTGGTGTTTATGTATGCTTGGTTTTCTTCAAACGTGGCTTTTACAGAGGTGCCAGATGATCAGCACCTTGCTGCTGCTTACTTTATTCCTATACAAGCAGTAAGGGTACACTTAGTTTACACAACTGGCCTTTATGCAGTTCTGTGAAAACTTTTTTTTTTTACATGACAGTATTTTTGATAATTAGTTGGGTTTGTCATTTCAGTTTTTATTTTTGTGTCTGTGATATTTTTCATACCTGAATTCCAAAGAGCTGGTTGAAATCGGCTAAAGCCAAATGTTTGTCCTCCATTTTTCTCCGGGTGTTTTTGATGGCATGAACGGAGCACTGGAGGTTGCGAGAGGGACAAAGGGCCACCTTGGGGAAGTTTCTGTGCCACGCCAGTGCTACATCTATCACTTTATTCAGGAAGGTGCGTTGGACTGCCTCTGATTGAAATACTGACAACAAATTACAATACAAGTAAGAAGACTGTTATATTTCTGCTTTTTTTACAATTACATCATGGACAAAGGCATTTTATTCCCTGAATTCCTATGTACAATGGAAGTCAAAATACCACTTTTTTTAATATAGTACAGTGCAACACAACATTGCCAACCACTATGCAAATGTACACCACAGTTCCTTTTAAAAACACAGAGGTCTACTTGTTTGTTTGTTTGTTTGCTGTCAGTTTTCAAGTGCTTAAAAACTTTAGAAACTGTGAAAATGTAATTGTATTAAAACAGACCCTTTCACACACACGTGGCATCATTGAGGCTGTGCCTGAGTTTGCTGTGTGGAAGCAGACAGAGGGAGATTTGTACTGGATAAAATGTCATCTCCCCTGCATGTTGCAGCCTCTCACATGCACTGTGAAAGCATAATTATAAACTGAATATGCCAATAAGGCCTGAGATGTGAATACAAGTGCAAATGTTTTCTATGTTAGTACCATTATTATATTTGTGTTAGTTGTCGGTATTAAGTTAGCTGGAAAATGTATATCGGATAACTTCCAAACAAAAGATCATTTCATTCTGTCAGCTCGAAATGCAAATTGTCATCTTTCAGTATAATCCAATATATTCAAAGGACCACAAACGTACAGACTGTTTGGTTTTCTGCCTTCTCTTCCTGGTCACCTTCAGGTTCCTCAGGGCACTGGTAAGGTACGAGGTCAGTCTGCTGCAGCTGTGAATATGCTGCCTGGCAAAGGAGGGCACTGAGTCTTGGAGGAGCACCTCTGAACAAACACACAGAGAAATACATGTTGTGTAATTTGAGTCATTTTTCTAACTACAGTCACAAAGTTATGCACCAAAGTCAAAATTGTGGACAGAAAAAAAATGATCATTTGTAGACAGTAACCTGTAAATGCACATCTAATGGTGAGATTTACCATTTCGTCTTTAGCTTTTTTCCCCCCTCTACAGAATTGCATTTCTCTGGCGGCAAAGATTGTGTTTAGGAAACAGGAAGTGGTGTGAACAATTTTGTTTCTGCAGACAGGAATTGAAGCCTTCCTGACAGGGCATACTTCTGTAGAATATGTGAGCAGAGCAGGAAGCCCGTCACGACTTTTAAATCTTACTTTTTCCTACTCAAAGTTTAAAAGTGTTTAAAAGTCTGTTAGTCCTCACTGAGGGAAGGTTGACTGCAGATTATTTATTTCTAGAAGCCCAGACTTGTTACCTAACAAAAATGGGCAACTCGCAGATGCAATCTCTCTAACCTACTAATAACATTTCTATTAAAAGTACAATACTGAACTGAACACTGTAGGATTAATGGCTACATTGCCTCTTTCCCTTGTTATGTGTTTACAAAGACACTATACAACAATAATCATCTTAATTTAAACAGTTTATTTTCTTCATACATCTTTTTACTTGCCACTTTTGCCCTTTACCCATCCTTGTTGACTGCTTTCCTCACGTCAAACACTTGCAGAGTTGAGCAAACACCAAAGCTGTGCATGTTTAAAAGTCAACATGAATTACTAGACTGTGCTACACAGAAAAGTATGGCACACTAAGATAGATTATGATAAAAGAAATGCTGTCCTGATCCATCAATTATCAAAGAATAAACATCCTGAAATGCAAATGGTGAGATCGCATCTGTAAAAACAGCGAAGGAATGAATGTAGATGTGTTCTGTAGTTCTCTTGTTTGGCACTTTGTGTTTTCACTTGACACTGTAACAGCAGCTAATATTCTGGCCACAGATTCAAACAAGCTCGTCAGGCAAGCATCCTTAATGAGCACAGCAAAAAGCTAAATTTGTTCATTGTTACAAAACTTCTATTCAGTTTGTCTCCTTCCCAGTCATACCTGCTTGCCAATAGTCTCAGGCCCAGCTCCAGGCTCTCTCCATGCAACTCCTCCAGTGAGACTTTACGACTAAGAGGGTTAACAGGAAGCGACGCGCCTTCCTCCAGAGCAGCTGGGAACTCATCCAAAAATGCCTTCAAAAAGCGCAGAGCCTCCTGCTCCATCCTGCTGACTCTGGCTGGCGTGAACTCTTCGGTAAACAGGAGGTCAGGGCTCACAGATCACTTCACAGTGGAAAATTGAAAGGCACAAATTGTCAGAAATTATTCAGTATAATTACATTATCATTGTAATCTAAAACTGTTTTATACCATAAACGTTTTCAAGTATTTAGAGAACTACTGTGGGAGGCGCTTACTGTACCACAAGATGCTTGTGTGATAGTCCTTTATGAAACTGAGGAAAATTAGAAGGAAAAAAAGTAAAATACCCAAATTCCCAAAAAAACCCTACCTTTACCTTTTATTTTAATAGCAAGTACTGATTGTACGTCTCAACTGAAATGAAACAGTACTAATGTAACAATACTAGTGTTGTTTTCCTAGAGGGAAGCCTATGTAACAAATGTTAGTGCATTAAAAAAAATGTAATGATGTGGAAAAATGTCAATACTATTTATACATTCTGTAGAAATGTAGGAATTAGGAAGGTGGCAGAAAAGGAAAGTCAAAAAGCGAAGCATTCACAAAAGAGTAATATAAGCTACAGGACTAATAGGATTGTCACATTTTCTCATTTGTACAGATTCATTTGCTGAGGATGTACTGCAGTCACCCGTGTGCATTTTGTGTATAATATGATGCTCCCCTAAGGCAAAATAATTCGAAGGTATAGCATACTTCAGGAGTGACAGGAGAAGGGAGTGGGAGATCGAGAGTCCGCAGTGATACGGACTCTACAGGTCTGTTGTGGTGAAGAGAGAGCCGAGTATAAAAGCGAGGCTCTTAATTTATCGGTCGATCCACGTCCCTACCATCACCTATGGTCACGAGCAATTTTCCCTCTAACTTTTCATGTGTCTGAGCAAACACAAAAAACTCCCTGAGCGGTACCTTGGACCACTGTGCACAACATTAGACGTGTGCACCGTGGTAACGCCAGCATCAAATCCATCCAAGTTACATGGGTTATTAAAATAATCAAATCACAGTTTTTACATTTATGTTAGAATACTTTTAATCAAGTGCTTTCGCCCACTTACATTGAAAATTAAAAAAAAAAAAGAAACCTTGTTCATGACCTGTGTAGTATGTTAACACTACTGGAAGTAAAAATAACGAACTCCAATTTTGAAAACACAACTTTCTTTTTTTTAATATAAAGCTTTGACTTCTATTATGAGTATGAGTCTGTGGATTTGGGAGAGAGTCCTGTAACTCTCTGTCTGCAAAATACAGGATATAATGACCAGTGTTGGGCAATTAATTATATAGTTACTTCTTCAAAAAAAAATGCTACTGAGTTTTGCATATACGTTTTTTGCAGCTATTTACCTAAAAATGCACAACAAAACTATTGACTACACTACACACTAACTACACAAGACAACACACTAACATTACACTCCAAACACGCTAAACATCACAAATCTCTCACATCTCAAAACACCGCAGTCACTCCTAAAACTTCCCCTCTTCCTAAGCAACTAAAGAGCATGTTGCCATATCATTTTTTGATTGGTCGACATGGTACATTTCTCCATGAATAGGAAAGGGTGGTGGGTTTCTTGGTTTTGTTTTTGCTCGCAGGTGGAGAATGCTTTCGAGTGCTTTCCTTATAAAACACCGTGTTTCCTGTTTCTTCCCGGAGTAAATATAAACAACGATAGCATTCAGGAAAAAACAAACAAACATTGCATATATTTTTATCATACCTCTGGTTTTACGTGGCCTATCAAAACAATTTAAAAACTGGTATAAAGTCCACACTTTTTCCGTCAATCGTTCCGTCTGTCCTGCTCACATCTCCAAAGGTTGCACACGTTGTCATTAACGTGGCTTCACTCCACATCAGCCACGCTGCTTTGCTAGCTAAAACACCGGTGTCGGCACATAAGGACGCTGTCATAGCCTGTCAACGACATTGATTAGCTTCGTATATACGAATGTGAATCGCATCATTGGCTGGAGCAGCCAGTCACCGGTCATTTACTGACTCACACTGCAAAACAGAATTATTTTGTTATAGTATTTGTTTTAATTTCAATTCAGGTTAGATTTTCTTTGTGCGCAACACCGTGCTAGCAGTGTGCAATCGCGCACGCACACACGCGCAGCTTAGAGGTAACATTGGTCATGAGCTGTGGGTAGTGACCGGAAGAACGAGAAGCAGCAGAAATGGGCTTCCTCCGAAGGGTGGCTGGCCTCTCCCTTAGAGATAAAGTGAAAAGTTGGGCCATTTGGGAGGGGCTCAGAGTAGAGCCGCTGCTCCTTCACAATGAAAGGAGCAAGTTGAGGTGGTTCGAGCATCTAACAAGGATGCCTCCTGGGCAAGCTGTTCCGGGTATTTTTACATCGGGAGGAGCCCCCGGGACAGACCTTGGACACACTGAAGAGATTATATCTCTCGGCTGGCCTGGGAACGCCTTGGTGTTCCCCCGGACAAGCTGGAGGAGGTGGCCGGGGAGAGGGATGTCAGGGCTTCTCTGCTTAGGGTGCTGCCCCCGCAACCTGGCCCCAGAGAAGTGGAGGGAGGGAGGGAGGGATAGGATGGATGGATGGAACATACAGCATACAGTTTTATTGGTAGGGAGATGATTCCCAGCTATAAGTATTTAGGTATCAATAAAGCCAGACGACACACACACCGACTACAGGGATGTCTGAAAGACAAAGACCTGCATAACCTTTCATTTATTGTTCTAAATCACATAAAACTGAGGTTCTTGTATTCGGCCCTAAATTGCTCAGAAATTTGGTATCTTACCAAATTCTTACTCTGGATAGCATTAGCTTACCCTCCGGTAACATTGTGCCTCATTTCTGACAAGGATATTTCCTTCAATACATATATTTTTTCCATTTGTCCAATAGCTCTAAAGTTAGAAACATCCCGTCTCAGAGTTTTGTTAAAAAACTACTTCAAGAATTGATTACATCTAGGCTAGACTATTGTAATTCATTATTATCAGAATGTGCTAAAAACTCCCTCAGAAGCCTTTATTTGATCCAAAATGCTGCAAGAAGAGGGGAATAGAAAGAGAGCATATTTCTCCCATCCTGGCTTCTTTTCATTATCTCCCTGTTTAAAAATTCTGAATGTAATTTAACATTCTTCACCTCATACCCTTTTCATTCTCTCTTTTCATTCATTACTTAATCTCTCTTCCAAAGAATGTCTTTTGCCCTGTCATCCTTCCTTCAATCTCAACTGTTAGCTGCCACTCCCTGAGTAGTGACCTGATGGAGACTTCTTCCTGCAAAGAGGTTTTTTTTTCTCCTTCCCGCGGTTCCCGTGTCAGTTCTGATCATTTATCAGTACTGACACTTGTGAGACTTCTTTAGAAAATTGAAGAAAACCATGAATCAACATATGAACCTGATGATCCTGAAGTGAAGCTGAGCAAAGTTACAGAGGTTTAATTAGATACACAGCTAAGAGTTTTGCAATTTGGCATAATTTTAAAAAGTTAAAATTTCTTCGCTATTAAACAGCAGAAATGCGGCTTTCTTGTCGGAGGTCATTTTTGGGAGAGAAAAAAAACAGTGGACGACAGTACTGTACACGACTTCTGAGTAATACGCGAGAGAATAATGCAGAAAACATATTTGAGATGGGAAACCGTTCTTGAAGTACACGGAGAAAGAGAGAGAGTTGTGCAGGAAGATTTTATTGTAGTGGTGGTGATGTTTATCAAATGTGAAGCGTAGTTTTGATCTTCTTTTGCTGCTGGTTCAGTGCGTTTTGGTTGTAGAGTGATTAAACCTGCAGCATCAGAATGTGTCTCTACTGAATGGTAAATGGTCAATGGCCTGTATTTATATAGCGCTTTACTAGTCCCTAAGGACCCCAAAGCGCTTTACATTACAGTCATCCACCCATTTCACACACTGGTGATGGTGAGCTACGTTGTAGCCACAGCTGCCCTGGGGCGCACTGACAGAGGCGAGACTGCCGGACACTGGCACCACCTCTGACCACCACCAGTAGACAACGGGTGAAGTGTCTTGCCCAAGGACACAAAGACCGAGACTGTTGGAGCCGGAGCTCGAACCGGCAACCTTCCGATTACAAGATGAACTGCCAACTCTTTGAGCCACGATCGCCCCTGAACAGCTAGGTCGCACCGGTGTGACCGCTTATATAATATAATAAATAAATAAGGGTGGAGGGGCTATGGGGCATTTGCACAGAACATGGAAAGACTGAGATATTGCACATAGTTGATCAATAGCAGCTTCAGAATGGATGTGTTGGAGTAGTCTGTTCACACTCTATGGCTATGTTCACACTGCAGGTCTTAATGCTCAATTCTGATGTTTTGATCAAATCTGATTTTTTTTTTCTCCTGGTTTTTTGATGCACTTTCGCCTGCAGTATGAACGTAGCCTTAGTTTGCATTAAGAGTTCTGACAGCCCATGGGAAGAAGCTGTTCTTTAGTCTGTTGGTTTTGCACCTGATGGATCTGAACCTTTTTCCAGAGGGCAGGATGTTGAAGAGGTGGTGTTTAGGATGGAGGTGGTCCTTTATGATTGCCCTGACTTCGGAGAGACATCTTGAGATGCAATTAAGTCCAGGGAAGAGAGTGGCCAGCTGATCACCTTCTCTGCAGTTCTGATGAAGTGTAGTCTCTTCCTGTCAGCTGTTGTGCAACCAGCGTACCACACAGGGATGGCGTGCACCAGCACACTCTCGACAGTGGCACAGTAGAAGGACACTAACAGGCTGCAGACTGACCTCCAGTCTGCATCCTGTTCCATCTCAGAACCCTCAAGAAGTTGAGGCGCTGCTGGGCTTTGTTCACTAGGGCTTATGTGTTTGTGGACCAAGATAGGTCCTCAGATATGTGAGTGCCAAGAAACTTAAAAGGAGGACAGCCTCTCTACATAGTCACCTTTTATGGATAGGGGAGGGGGATCAGTTCTTGTTTTGCATAAGTTCATGACCATTTCCTTTGTTTTCTTGTTGTTTAGGGTGAGGTTATTGTAGTTACACTATTCTGACAGTTGCTGGACCTCACCTCTGTAGGCGCTGCCATTATCGTTGGTGATGAGCCCCATCAGGGTGGTGTAGTCGCTTAGGCTACTGATGACAGTGGACTTGGGGACTGGGACTATTGTTGATGATTTCCTCTGATTTACTGCTCTGAACACATTGCGGACCTGATGTTCTTGGAGGCTAAATGTGTGTGGGATGTGCTCAGAGGAGGCTGTGGGAAGGCCGGTGTGCATGGTGGGGGTGACAGCAGTTTTCTTGAAGCAGGCAGAGAAGTGGTTAAGTTCCTCTGCTAATGAGATGTCCATATTATCTATATTTTTCCCATTGCCTTTGTAATTGGTGATGTGTTTCAGGCCTTCCCATACCTTTCTGGAGTTGTTATCAGAGAGGTGATCTGATAGCTTGAATAGTCCAGTTTTGCTGCTCTGATGCCTTTTTTAGGTCTGCTCTTGCTCTGCTGTACATGTCCTGGTCCCCAGATTTGGATGCAGAGTTGCGTGTCCTTAAAAATGACTGAACCTTACTTGCCATCCAGGGTTTACTGTTGGGGTAGAGCCGGCCCGCTGCATCGAGGCGTCAGGAATTCCCTCTCGTAGCCACGTCTCCGTGATGGCCAGGACACAACAGTCGAAGACAAGTGGCTGTGCAGTGAGAAGTAGGTTCAGTTCCTCTATTTTGTTAACAACCGACCATGTATTGGTCAAGAAGATGCTCGGGAGCAGTGGTTTGAATGGGTGCTTCTTTAGCCTGACTAGCAGGCCCGACCAACATCCCCGCTCTTGTTTGCATTCCTTCCGCGGCCTGCGTTTCTTGGCAGAGCCGATAACAATCCATAGAGCGTCCGATGTTCTCGCTATCTCCGGGGGGGATGTTGTTCATCCTCTGATAATCACTGGTAATGGGGATCTGGCTTTTATATGCGATCTTGCATAATTCCAGATGGCTGTAGGAAAATGTGGCTTTACAATAAGAAAAACAAAAAGAAGAAAAAGAGGAGAAACGAACAAGAAAAGCACCTAAGTAGACAGCATAGAGCTGCTGTGTCTGTGCGCGCTGCCATGTTGAACTATTGTTTTAAAACATTTATCATGGAGGATATCTTATCTGCAGTCGGTAAAATGCTAAAGTGTACTTACATACAAAAAACAAGCACCATTCTCCAAGACTGAGAAACTATTGAGATCGGGGATGGTCCCTAGGGGCTGGCTCCAAAAACTTTTTCAGTCCCACAGACTCCTATGTTAAAATGTTCAGCTCATATGTTTATTGCCTGGTACAAAAATTTGTCCAACTTGGACAGTTTTCCTCCCCAACTGTATGGTGGGAGACTTCAATTTTATATTATTATAATTAATATATTGGGATATTGGCATTTGGGGGTGTAGTAGCTTTGACAGGTGTACTAACACAGGCAGCCTTACCTATTCCAAATAGAGTCACTGAACGGGAGTAAGTACATAACTTGACCCATATTTTGGTTTTTTCTATGTGCCTCGTGGAGCACAGTATTTCAGTTTTTCCTCACTGAGATTCTAACACATTTCTGTGTCGTGTGCACCCATACAGCTTAGGTCTTGCAGTTTGCTATACCTTAAGCACTCTAACCCAGCGGTCCCCAACCTTTTTTGCACCACGGATCGGTTTATGTCTGACAATACTTTCATGGACCAGCTTTTAAGGTGTCGCGGATAAATACAACAAAATAAAACCAGTACAGGTACCAAAAAAAAGAACACGTATTCCTAAAACACTGGAAAAGACCCCGGGAAACTGAGTTAACAATAAAAACAATAAATGTTATGATAAAAAAACAATACAAACTGTCGTTCCTGTTTTCTTCTTCTGACGTGTCTCTGTAAAGCTTAGGCTGTGTGGGATTCTGGGTTTCTGTAATAGTGGGACTAACTTGTCTGGCACCAACAACCTTTTCCCCTGCTGTGTTTGAATTTCAGATCAATTTGACCATGGCGACATGCCTAAATGCATGGAGTTGCTGCTATATGGTTGCCTGGTTAGATATTTACGTCAAACACGTATATCTAATAAAGTGCTCAGAGTCTATATGGATTTGTACAGTAAATATTCGTACAGTTCAAGTCATAATTTGTTGGGCATACAGACAGTTTTTGTACAGCATCGTAGTGGATTTTAAATCAATAATAATTAATTTATGAAATGCAACGTTCTGAACTAGGGCCCAGGGACTTCACTATGATAGGATATTTTTTTAAAGAAAAATAAAATGTTTTTTAAAGGCCCAGTTTGTTGTCATGTAAGGTACATGTTGGCCACATGTTTCAACGTTTCTTGAGAGAAGTGCAGAGAAGCACTTGAGAAGGGCTCGCAAACTCCCCACACAGTTACAGAATGCATGCTGCATCCTGTAACTCCAGTTAAACGCAAAGAAAAGCGTTTGGTGGTCTGTATGCAGTACACATTATAGCGCTGCCAACAATTACACCTCGAGTCCCGAGTCACTCACTCACTTGTTTCATCAACATGATCGCTACTGCAATACATGGTTATTTTACAGTCAAGCAGACAGCCGTTAACTTGGTCTTACCGTCCGATGATTTGGTGTAGTCCCTTGGTTTACTACGCGACTTCACGCCTCCTGAAGTCCTGCTGACGGAAACAGGCCCTTCGGCGAGACAAAGACTAAAGTGATTTACTGATGAAGCAAACATGCACCACGTATGGTAATACACAATCCCATTCCACTATCAACAGTGTTTATCTGCGCAACGACCCACGCCCAACTGGACCGGCACTTTCCTGTACGCGCTAATCGTCAACACATCGTCATAATACCCTCTTCTTCTCCTATCATTTTATGGCGGTTGTCAAACGATGTCAGGTGCATTACCGCCACCTTCTGGTCTACAGAGTGGATCGGAACAGCGTTTACACTCAATTCCCATAATTTCTTTTTCTCTTAAAAACCCGAATATTGCAACTTGTATTTCTTTGAATATTTCTTTTACCCTTCATTGAACTCTATTTTTCTGTCCCCACATTTATTCACCACATTTTAACTGTTAAATGTTGAAAATGATATGTCTATGTCTCCTATTGTCCAAAAAATTCACAGTTCCGTCATTCTTATTTGTAGTGTGCCATTTAAACCTGTATGAGTAAATTTTACTCTTGAAATTATATCTTCTCTTTTATTTCTATGACTTCTTCTACATTGTCCAACAACTCTCTGGACACAGCTGCAAATCCTGGTTGCAAACAGTGGGGATACTGAATTCTATAGTATTCATGCAGAAATATGTTTGTCTGTCTTATTTTATTAATTACAGGTATCTTAATGAAGTTGTACCAAAACACCTTATTTTACAGAGACAATGTGTTTCTCACCATCACATGCACTCGCAGCGGGTGATAAGCCATCTTTTTCCCCCAAAGAAAAACGTGTCTGCATTTTGTAAATAACTTGAATGTCTCTTAGTTCAAAATTTCTCAGGGACTGAAAAAAAACTGACATAACTTGAGTCAGAGATTGAAAAAGATGGAAGAAAATATGTTGCCTACATTGTAGAACTTTTTTTTTTTTTTATTCCATTTGCTTCATCATCACACAGGAAATGTTGAAAATTTCTACATTCATCAGAATGTGTAAATCAAGTTTGCTTGCTACTTTCATACTGGAAGCAGCCATCAGGGAATGGATACACTGTGGTCATCAGGGATGACAGCAACAATCCTTAGGTAGGTTGTGGCCACAAAAAATATCCCACACTATTATAATCAACTCCACCATCCTGAACCATTGCTATAAGGCAGGATAGATGCATGCTTTCATCGTGTTTATTCAAAGTCCATACTATCCAAATGTTGCTGCACAAATTAAGGTCAGGGAAAGTTTTCCCCGTTTTCTGTTGTCCACTTTTCATGAGACTGTGTGAATTGCGGCATCAGTTTCCTGTTCTCAGTTGACAGATGTGACAACTGATGTGGTCTTCTGCTGCTTTAGCTCATCTGCTTTTTGAGCAAGTAGTCTCTCTGAAACCAAAGAAGCCTGGCTAGATGATATTCAACAACACAATGGGACAGAGGACCCAACCACAAATCAAGTAGACCCCTCATTACCCCCAAGCATACCAAATGCATGTAATCATAAAGGAAGGTGGCCACCATGTCAATATCAAGTTTGGAAAAAGGTGAATATTCATGATGGTGGTACTCATCAGTGCCTTGTCTAAAACATTTGTCAGTTCTTCGCCTCGCATGGACCTCAGGGAATGTCATTCGGCTACCTATTTGAACACCACTTTGATGGCACTTGTCACACCCCTGGTATGGAGGATGTGATTTAACAGCTCTGATAAAGGCTCTGGCTGGAGCGTCACACAGAACAGAGATGATATTCAAAAGAATTGTCTTTCGTTTAAAAACAAATCCACTTCTCAGCATTTTAATTCATTTACCACGTGCTGTAAATATTCTGACAAAGAATTATGTTTGGAGTTACCACAAAAAAGACCAATCACCACTGGGTTCTTACTGCAACATACCAAGTATTGGCCAAAACTGAGTACATGTGATCTTTGAAAGTGGAAGACCGTCAAAATTTAGCTGGAGTCTGAAGGTGTGTCTATCTGACATAACAGACCACACGTCTGTGAAGGTTCTCAGTCATCCAGATCATCGAGGACAGAACCAACTTCACCCCTGATCAGATTTGCACACTGTTAGACCTCTGCCTTACCACCACCAAATACAACGAGGGTTTCTATAGACAAAAACACAGATGCGCTATGGGCTCCCCGGTGTTACAGATTGTAGCCAACCTTTATTTGGAGGAGGTGGAAAGGAAAGCTCTTGGCTCTTTCAAAGGGAGAGTACCTAGCCACTGGTACAGATATGTAGATGATACCTGGGTCAAAAACAAAACACAAGAGGTGGAATCCTTTACTGCTCACATCAACACTGTGGACAAAAACATCAAGTTCACAAGGGAAGACACAAAGAATAACTGTTTGCCTTTCCTGGACTGTGCCGTGCGCATTGAAGAGAACGGAAAACTCAACATTGAAGTTTACTGGAAGCCCACTCACACGGACCAATACCTCCTCTTTGACTCCCATCACCCTCTGGAACACAAACTTGGAGTAATCAGGACCTTACAACACCGGGCAGAAAATGTTTCCTCTAAGCCTGAAGGGAAAAAGAAGGAACACACACATGTAAAGGAAGCGCTCACATGTGGGTATTCTAATTGGGCCTTCATTAAGTCAGCAAAGATGCACAGAAAATAAGATCAGACAGCAGCGATCTATCAGAAGTTGTACCAAAACATGTTTTTTTCGCTCTGAGAGCGACTTTCATGCTGTCCCATGCATTTGAATGGAGTTTTTGCTCGGTATAAAGTATAGGTTTTCATTTTGTCAATAACTTGAAAATCCTTGCTTAAACAGCTGTAAAACCTGCTTTTTTTTTTAACACGGGCATCCTGAAGTGTATAAGATAAAGCCATAAACATGCCTCTGTGAGCCTTCTTTCAACAGTTACAGTTGGAGATGCTGGTTTTATCCTTTGGTCTAAATAACAGATCACAAAGAGACAAGAACACGCCAGTCACAGAGCTGAAAAAGGCATTGAAAACAGCCCAGGAAAAGTTTCCTGATGCTCTCATTTCCATACCTGTTATTAACTTTTCTTCAGCCCTGCCCCAGAATGAGCAGGAAACATTAGTGCACTTAAACACTTTTATTTCAGGTTTGGATGACCACATCCCTGCTCTTCCTGCCACAAAGTTCAACACGGAGAAGGACAACATCCACTGGACTGATAAGACAGCAAAGTGTATGCTACAACACTGGTTTGAACATGTAAATTAGGTATCCCCATAAGCCCAACAAAAAGGGAGGGGGTTAGTAGTGGTGTGATTAATCTATCAAAAAACTTTCAGCCTTCCACTGCTCAGCAGACCCTATTACATAGGGGCCTTAATTTTATTCCCACAAAAGGTTACAACAAAAATTTCTTATTACAATGCAAATATGATATACAACAATACCACAGAAGTGTTAAATTAGCCTTACATTATGGGGAAAAGACTGATATTGAACCACAACCTTTCACCCCCAAATCTGCCTGGTCTCCTCTTATGGGTCAGCTTCCACCCGAGATAGCCACCTTGGCGAAAGCTGATTATGAATATTTTCAAAATCATTTTCATATTGACCGTATCAAACCTAATCTGACAGGAGAAGAAACCAAAGCTCTAAAATAACTTAGAGAAAACAAACAAATTATTATAAAACCAGCAGATAAAGGTAGTGCTGTAGTTATTCTTGACAGAGAACGGTATTTACAAGAGGGCTACAGACAACTAAATGATACAACATATTATTCAAAATGAAAGAAGCCCATTTATTTGGAAACATTGCCTATTGTGGAGAAAATAATTGACAACTTATAGCAAAAGAAATTCATTAATATGAAACAAAAAAACTATTTGCTAGGCTCCTCTGAGCCAAGGGGAAGGCTTTTCTATTTGCTGCCCAAAATCCACAAAGACCCGGCTAAGTGGTCTGTGCCGTTCCAGGTGCCCCCCGGGCGTCCCATCGTGTCTGACTGTGAAAGTGAAACTTACCATACAGCAGAATATTTAGACTATTTCTTAAATCCCTTGTCCACAAAACATGACAGTTACATTAAAGACACCTATGATTTTGTGGAGAAGGTGAAACAAATAGAAGTACCAGCTGAATCATTTCTTTTCTCCATCGACATTGACAGTCTATATACTAATATAGATATCAAAGAAGGAATTAATTCAATCAGGAATATTTTCTATAAATATCCGAATAAGAAAAGGCCGGACAAAGAGCTACTGCAATTATTGGAAATTAATCTCACCAGAAATGATTTTGAATTCAACAGGGACTTCTTTTTACAAATAAAAGGGACAGCCATGGTCAAGAAATTTGCCCCGGCATATGCCAACATATTTATGGCAGAATGGGAAACTGCGGCCCTGGCAAAATGTGTAAAGAAAGCATTACACTATTACAGATTCCTGGACGACATCTGGGGTGTGTGGCAACATTCTGAACAGGATTTTGAAATGTTTCTGAGCACTCTGAATAACCATAATGCCTCAATCAAACTAAAATCAACAATTGACAAAACCACAATTGACTTTTTAGATACAACCACCTTTAAAGGCCCAAATTTCTCACAAACCCACAAATTGGACATCAAAGTATTCTTTAAACCCACTGACACGCATGTCCTGCTGTTTAAAACAAGCTTTCATCCCAAGCACACGTTTGCTGGTCTGATTAAGTCCCAGTTATTAAGATGTCACTGAATCTGCACCCAGCAAACTGACCTCAGAGCGGCGACTAAAATTCTATTTTCAGCTCTCGCCACTAGAGGGTACTGTTGCTCTTTTCTTAGGAAATGCCGTAAATCATTCCTACAGACCAAACCCATTGATTTATCTCCTATTCTGCCAGTGGTTGTCACATATGCCCCTTCAACATGCAAATTGATCAGAGTGATTAAGAGCCACTTTCAAAATCTCGTTCAGAAAACCCAAACGCTGGGGGATTATAAGTTAATTGCTGCCTTTAGAAGGAACAAAAACCTGAGAGATTTCCTCATCGAGGCAAAAAATTTCACCTCTCTCTGAACCTAAACTCAGAGACCATGGGCAATTTTTCCGGCACCAAAAGTGGTTGCGCAGCTTTTCAAACAAGAATGTTTTCCTGTCACAGTGTAAAGGCTCTAACACTCTAAAAACTGTGTTTATTTCATCACCTGCAACAAGTGTGGTACTCAATATGTTGGTGAGACAGGTAACACACTCCTGACCAGATTCACCCAGCACAGGTATAATGTGTCAAGGAAAAAGAACATACACACACATCTGGTGAAACACTTCCTGTCACATGGCTGGAAATCTGTCAGAGCCACAGTGATACAGGCAAATCCCAGATGGACAGCTCAGCAGAGGAGAAAGGCTGAGAGAGTCTGGATTGCCAAATTGGACACTGTACACCCTAAAGGACTGAATGAAAAAGGTTTTTGAGACCTAAGGACCCTATGTATATAGTTGCCAGTCATTACTGTTTGTTTTTTTTTATTGTTGCTGTATTATTCTCTCATTATCACTGTTGCCTGACCTGTCTGTACGCTTCAAAATATAACATCCTGACCCTGAAATCAACCCTAACCTTAACCAATTTAACCCAATCCCAACCCGGAGTTTAAACCTAACTCTAACCATTTTTTTGAAATGTTTTGCTATGCAAACATTTTCGAAGTACTTGTTATTTTTAACATTTTAACAGATACTCTGAACCGTAACTGTCGTAAACTGCTTTGAGAGGAAGTAGCGGCCTTTCGCACATGCGTGGTACCGATTGTGCCATGGTCCACTTTTCAGTAAACTTGATTTAGCTAAATAAAACATGGAATATTCAAACCCACCGTAATCTGAGTGGACAGTGAAGCAGAACTGTGTTTATAATGCATTTATAAT
>VUQR01031315.1:0-26776 GCA_015108515.1 Hemichromis elongatus | reverse complement strand
TCCAGTTGACTCTGTCAAACGCCTTTTCTGCATCCAGAGACAATATTGTGGTTTCAATATTTTTATTGTATGAGTAGTCTATTATATTAAATAATCTACGCGTATTTGTTGATGAGTGCTTGCCTTTTATGAAACCAGTTTGGTCAGGATGAATTAAAAAGGGAGTTATCTTGTCTAATCTCTTTGAAAGAGCTTTGCAGATTATTTTGAGATCGACGTTTATAAGGGATATTTGACGATAGCTTGAGGGATATACAGGGTCTTTGCCTGGTTTTAGTAAGAGACTAATATAAGCAGAATTCATATTTGGCGGTAGTCTGCCATTTTCCTTGATTTCCTGCAGCATTCTGTGAAAAACTGGTGCCAGAATTGTCCAGAATTCTTTGTAAAATTCTGCTGGAAAGCCATCTGGGCCTGGAGCCTTATTGTTGGGCATACTTGTTAGTGCTTCCTGGAGTTCACCTGGTGTCAGTGGAGAATCCAGTGCCATTGCTTGGTTGTCTAATAATTTCGGAAGAGTTATGTTGTTCAGTATGTATTAATGCATTCATGTAGGAATTCCATTTTAATATAATAATGTTAATTCATTGAGTAAGATTGTAAATATTTTTTTTAAATAATTCATAATTAGTGTTGTTAAATCAAAGTGTTTTTACTATTTTAAAAAATATGTTGACTAACTGTTTGTTAATTATTTTGATCATGTAAACAATATACAAGGACATTTAGCAAAGAAAAGAAGAGAAAAAAATGTACAACATAAAAAACATAATTTTGTCTTTATCAAGCCAGATCTTCACTTTACTTATTAGTCATCTCACCCAATAAATGCTGCAGACCAGAGCAGAAAATGTTTGTATCATCAGCAAAGAATACCATTTTTAATACTTTGGACACTTTACAAATGTCATTGATGTAAAAGCTGAAGAATTTTGGGCCCAAAACTAACCCCTAGGGTACACCACAAGCAATGTCCATACATAAGGAACAACAACCATTTAATTTCACAAAGTGCATCCTGTCACTTAAATAACTCAGAACCCAATTTAAAACTACCCGCTGTTAAAAATAAAATACTAGAGACTGACCTGCCAGTATATATGAGCAAATACTAGCTGTCTACCTTTATACTGATATTGGCATTTAAAACAGCCAATAAGTATAAACGTAAAGAAGGAATTGAGGAAGAACTTTTAAATCATGCTACGAATGCTGGTGCTCCATGGTTTGTCCACCAGGGGGTACTCTAGAACTTCTCTGCTCGCAACAGGTGATTGGAACACTACAAACACAACAATTAGCTGATCTGAGCAGAATTCGTGTAAACAGTTATCCCTGACTTCTAACAAGAAAATACGATTCTTTATAAGCTGCACTGTTATCTAATTAATGACTGCACACAACAAAATATGAACAAAATCTCTAATGTTTCATGTGTTTAAAAGTCAAAGTCATCGGCAGATATATTGGGGTCACCAAATATCAGTGTTGGTATCGGTCAGGCTCTCGTACAAATACAGATATTCACCTAATTTAATAATTTTATATCATTATAACACAATAATAAATAAATAAATGTATTAATCTTAGTAGGCCGGGAACAAATAAAAGCGTCATATAAATCATTAGATTACCACAGATTAAAAAGAAAAAAGTACATTTTGTTCTTAATCAGTGATCAAAATAGGAACAGCGTGCCTCTGCGAGCCTGACGGTCAGTCAGCTTAGTAGTTAAACGCGCTCGCACAGAGGAGAGGGGAAGTTTCCGAGCTGCGCCTGAACGCAGCATTTTTTATGCGCCTGGAACAAAAACATCGGAGCGGCTCGGTCACATGTAGCGCGCCCAGCCGCAGCACGAGCGCGGAGCCGCGAGGAAAGAGGAAGTCAGTTGAACCGTCGGTGTCCAGGAACAAGCAGCAGCGGTGCGTCCGGCTCCCGTCCCCGGCTCCCTCCGCCACCATACACGCCACCTATGGTTCTCCTCCGGCACATCTCCATTGCCCTGACCGCCGCCGTGGCTGCCCTCGGCTCCGCGCTCTTCATCGCGCTGAACTACTTCTACAAGAGGCGGATATGGTCCCCGCAGGCGGAGTACTGCACCATCAAAGAGGTGGGAGGGCAGGTTATTAACTCAACCCTCTGAGTTTGATCATTTTAGACGTTTAATCGATTTAATTTCAATTTGGCTGAACTGTTTAACTTGGAGAGGAGTGCGTTCAGGGACCTCCGACGGAGGCAAGGAGACGCTGCAGAGTCATTAGAGCTGGTGAAGATGTGCTGATGCTTGGTGGAGATGTGCTGATGCTTGGTGGCATAATGAGCCGGTGGCATAATGAGAAAACAGAAAGACGTGATGAAGAAGAACAAGAAAAGAAGGAGGTGGAGCTGATATTGAAGCTGTTGTTGATAATTAATGATGATTATGGTGATGGTGGTGATGAAGGTGGAGGGAATCTAGTGAGCATGATTTGAAGACTTTGATGTAATGCAATATTTTATATTTACAGGACAGCTTTATGTAAGTTTTATGTAACGTGACACCTCCAGAGGTGCGTTAATCGTCCCCTGGTAGGTAGTTGAACTGTAGGTCAAAAGCCCCGCCCCTTCTACATTAGTAACCATGGACACCAGTGATATTTAACACATGGGCGTCACCCAACCTTGGCCGAAGGAAGCCGTTCTACTTCCTGTTAACCTATTGTAAAGAAATCGGGTGCAGTTAACACGAAGCTTCAGCAGGGGGCGCTTGTGAGCGACTCCACATTTATATAAAATCACGGTAGGTACGGTTATATTTTATCTATGGTGCTTTATGTATTAATGAATGAGAGAAACCATCAAGAGGTGGTAACTGTTTATCTCCTAAAATTGGTGTCTTTGGGGCCTCAAGTGGCCATTTGAGGTACTGCAGGTTCAGACGCTTTAATGTTAGCTTAATTTTTTAGATGTTGTGTATTTTGTTTTTAGGTGTTTTTGGCCAAAACTTAAAAAGCAGGCTGAAGTAATTTCTTCTCAGACATGTTTGTTTTCTGATCACCTTTTTTTTAACACCCCCATGACCGACGACTTCTCCAGATAAACTTGGAGTGATTCCTGTCACCTCTGAAAGAAGCAAAGAAGCAGTAATTACATTTGCTCATTGTGTTTTCAGTTTACAGATTTCTGTTTCACTCAAATTAGGCAAAAGAGGCCAACCCAGTGTCTTAAAGATGTAAAAACCCCTGAAGTCCTCTCAGATTTTCATGGGTAATTGACTGACTTAATAATTAAAATTCATGCAAATTGTTTCAGCTTTAATTGATGCTGCTGAAAAGAGAAAAAAGTAGAAAATAATGTTCAAGGTGAAGCTGAAGCAACCAGCTTCCTTGTGGGAATATGATTGTTTGTCTCAGTTTCCTGCAGACAGACAGAAAAACACCGAAATGAGGCAGGCGGCGAGCGGAGGGTCTTAATGAATGAGTCTTCACAGCTGCAGCTCGAATCTCTTAATAAAATCTATTTGCATGTTTCTAATCTTGTTTCCTCGATTCAATCAGCAGCAGTATAATGGGCTTAGCCTGCTTTATCTGGCTCAGCCTGTCTTCGGGGGATAATGCCGATGTCTGCCAGCGGCTCGCCGCAGAGGAGTTGTAAATGTTTCAGTCTGGGGATGGGTTCTAATCACGTCTCGGTAAAGCGGGGAGGTTGACTAACAGCGGGTTTTTGACCCCAAGGAGTTGGAGCAGGTGGGAGGACAGCACATGCTCATTTACAGAGTGACAAACAACCACAGGAGCACTTCATTTGGTTGTTTCTTTCTCTTTTTTGTTAGTTAAGATGATGGGTTCAGAGGCCTTTATCTTTATATTATTCACAGTTCTATTATTTCATTTGTGACTCCACAGCCTCGTCTCTGCAGGCACAAAATAAACTTTTAAGATATTTTCAGGCAAGAATGTTGCTGTGTTAACTTCAAATATCTGCTCGGTTTATCAAGACATCACATATTTGCAAACGTGCTCCGACGTTTTCAGAGACATCTGTTACCCACCGGCTTGATAGCTAGCTGGGGGTTCAAGGGTCACTAGAGTCGTCGAGAACAGTGAACTCCCAGGACATCATTTTCAAACATTCAAAAAAAGTTTGGGAACCACTAGTATAAACCTAACTAACTAGTTTCACAACTGAAACCTAACCGACTAGTTTTACTACCTAAACCTAACAGAATTAACATAATAGTAGTTTGAGTCGTCTAAACTTAAACAAGTAGTTTTTGTTAGTTGCCTAAACCAGAGTTTTATTGCCGAAACCTAACAGAGTAGTTTTAATTGTCTAAACATAACCAACTAGTTTCACTACTTAAACCTAATCAAATAATTTTCTTTACCTAAACGTAATGTAGAAGTCGCATTAAGTGAAACAAAACAGTCGGATAAGTCAAACTTTACTCATTCTTCTTGCTTCCTCCACTTCCGTACCTTTGATTCATTAATGTTAAATTCTCTCGCAGCTGCTCTATTCCCATGTTGTTGCAGTATATTAATTACTAACCTTGTATTGTGGATGGATTATCTCAGTTGTTCTCCCGACTGAAGTTTGGTCCGTTTACAGCATCCTGCCACGTGATTGCATTTGTCCCTAAGTTAGCGTTTATCCTCCAGCTTCACTGTGTTAATGTTATGCTAACATAGCTGTGTCGCTGGTGATCACATATCACATCATTATATACCAGCTAGCCCAGCTTCAGTTACCCTACAAATGTCACCGCTGTTTAGTTTTCTTTCTTCATTATGTTGGAAGTGATAGCAGAGCTGTACGTTTTTATTTTTTCAGAAATCACTCAGTCAGAACATGCTATATTATGTTTAGGTGAAAACTAGCAAGCTAACTTCCTGCTAACTTCTAACTCCTTAAATTTAATAAATTCTCTTTTCATGGATACCTGGACATTAAACTTATTTGTTACATCTGATAAAGATTTTATTAAAGATGAAATAATTTAGACAGTTTTTAACACTCAGTGATGCCACAGTGTTAGTTTGACTTTGGTATCTGAAGTGGAGTTTTGGACCCAGATTACTCCACGAGGCTCTTGAATACAGTAGCCGTAAAAATAAGGTAGCTTTAATTAGTCACTATTATGGTTGGGTGATATGTAAAACCCGCAATCGTAAGTCTAATAATCGACGATGGGCGATATATTCGCACAGACTTTTTGATTGGCGGAGCAATGTAAGACTCCTCCAAATGCGTCCTCCTTTTCCCCAGATTTGAAGGATGGGTCGGGTGAATCCATTGTGGTGCTAAATACCCAGAATTCATAGCGCGGCCCAGCCACATCCAGTTTCCAACAATGACGGCAGCTACTTAGTTTTAATATTACACTTATTACTCTTTCTGGATCACAAAATAAACTTTTAAGATACTTTCAGGTGAGAATATTGCTGTGTTAACTCCAAATATCTGCTCGGTTTATCAAGACATCACATATTTGTAAACGTGCTCCGACGTTTTCAGAGACATCTGTTACCCACCAGCTCGATAGCTAGCTGGGGGTTCAAGGGTCACTAGAGTCATCGAGAACAGCGAACTCCCGGGACATTGTTTTCAAGCCCACCCGCAGACTTTCGCTACCCAGATTAAACATCACTTAGATAAACGTCACTTAGATAACCTAAAAATGTTGTTTGGCTTTTTTCAGACATATAGTGTGAGCAAAGGACATTGCGACTAACTTGCATGAGCATGTACGTATCCACCATCCTAATGTTTTCTTCTGAGGCTACCGCCTTTCTTTCTTTCTGTTATGACTTTAAGTAAATGAATGGGTGCATTTGGGCGCACTCGGAGGAAGGTGCATTTGCTCGCAGATGAAAGAGGGTGCTGTTAAAACAGCGCTATTATTTTTTTTCTGTTGACTGCTTCTCTTAGCTCCATCATTATTAGCAAACATACTCTATTGTCAATAGTCGATATATTCGTCCAATCACCCAACTCTAGTTACTAACCAGGGTTTTATTGCCTAAACCTAACAGAGTTTTCATTAGTAGTTTGTAGTTCACTAACCTTACTGAATAGTTTTATTCTTAAAGTAAAGATCATAAGAACACGTAATTTAAGTATGTGGGTAATGCCAGAGAAAGGGTAAAAATAATAATACTTGTTGGACTTGAACGTGATGGGTCCACCGGTCTCCAATTGTGGACTTTATGACCCTTTAAAGGAAAATATTTTGGGTACATGGTCACAAATATCGCAATGTGATGCGATTCATGTAAACGTGAGTTAATGCGTTACGTTTAATAATTTATACAGCGACAGGCGTCTGTGCTTTGTGTCAGGGTGCAGTGGTATGGGAGTTTCACCTTCTCTTAAAATATCGCAGCATCATAAGTCAGGGGTGTCAAATTCAGGTTCAGCGAGGGCCACGCTGGGAAATGAGAATCTCACCGAGGCCCCGATACGCGGTCTACAGGGATGATTTTACTGCAAATGTATGTCTCAATTTCATTTTCACGTATAGTTTGGTGTGGATGAAACCCGCAGCCAGTCCAAATCGAGTATTTTTGCCTGTGTGACATTTAGTCCAGGAATATAATGTATTCTTACTGCAGTTCCACAGGAAGGCTGCAGACAGTCTCTAATAAAACCAGATATGTCGTGAGGTAAATTGCAGAGTTTTTCATCTTGACTTTTGCCCTTGAATGTACTTCCACAGGTCTCACAAAGCCCATTTCAGGCATTGTACCTGTACTATAAGATAAATACAAGTAAAGCTCAGCCTTGAGCTCCATCATTGACATTGGGCTGATTACACATGTTGTGCTGTAGCTGCGTTTTTTTTTCAGTTCAGAGACTTTCTGAAACCTCTGTTTACTACCCACATCACCGCTGCTGTAGATTCAAACATCACGGTGAAGATTGTGTTGTTTGAAAACAGGAATTATCTCATGTTAATCGGATATACGCTCAGTGATGACGCAGGATGTTCCGTCTTCCGTCTCAGCTGAAATCGTCTCGCTCCCGTTGGGTTGCTTTTTAGCTCGCAGATGCTGTGATGGTATTAGAATTAGGTCACAGGCTTTGTTGTGGAGATTCGCCATAAAGCTGCAGTTTTCTCAGTAAATGTGATATGATGTCCATTTCTTTCCTTGATATCAGGGCCTACCTCCTGACCGCTGACCATATGTTGATGAAGAGTCCAAGTCTACCAGTTTTTTATTGGTGGGTTACAAACTCAAAGCTTAAGTTTGATTGAATTCACTTTTTCTAAAGCAGCCAGCTTCAGAGACTTGGTTTGGTGTCTTTGTGGTCAAAGACGTTAAATCTAAAAGCAGTTCTCGCTGACTTTATTAATGCTTCAGTCAGGAAGTACTCAGCGAATCACAACCTTTCTCATTAACGAAAACGTCTGGTTGTTTCTGGACTCTCGACTTCTGGGCGTTGATAAAGTTGCTATTAATCAGATAATGTCCACAGAGAGTCTTCCTGTCACTTCCTGTTATTCCAGGCGAAGCGCAGACTTCAGTTTAACTTCCATTTCCTCGAAAGGAGGAAGCTTTTTTAACACTCACTTGATACTTGATGGTACTCGATCGTGTCTTTTTTGCCACAAGTCGAGGCTTGTTATTTGTAGTCTGCCTGCAGTGAAATCACTTAAGTGGAAGTAGATGCGAGAGAGAGAGGAAGAGCAATCACATGTAATCACAGTAGAAGTCGTTGAACATGAGCTGCTGATAGCATGTGGCGGCCTTAGAAGATGATAGTTCCTTTTGCCTCCTCTCTGAGTAAACCACAGCTCTATGCTTGCTATTCAGAGCTGCAGGCAAGCTGGCTTTACCGCTCATACAGTGGGAAGCTGCTGCGTTGCTGAGCATCTGCTTTGGTGAAGTGTCCTTGAGAGAGATGTTAAACCTCCGTCAGATCCAGCAGCGCTGATCTGCAGCTGAGCCGGGACTCTTTAACCTCCCCGCGGGGCAGCAAAGCAAAAGAAATCGATTCAGTATCATCGGTTTTTATGAGAAATGGCTGAAGCAACAAGAAAAAGTTAGAAATGCACGAGAGAAAGTTACAGAGGGAATAGTAGATGATTGAACAGTGTGTTGACTTCATTTAAAATCGTATTAGATCGTTTGAATATGCGTGCAACCTAGGTAGGAGCCAATCGGACGATGGAGATGCACTGTTAGGAGTAGCAGCAGCTCTGCAGCCTCAGCAGCTACAGCGAAGCTTCTGCGCTGTCAGGGTTTGAGGTTGATCTCCCAGTGGGCCGACTCAGCCAGAAAAAACACGGAGGCGAGCTTCAGAGCTGTCAAAGCGGCCTTGTTTATCTGCTGCTACATTTATCCGGCAGCACCAGGCGGCGATTACAGCCAGAAAGACGTCAGAAGAAACGCAATCCATCATCAAACTATCCCAGATTCTTCATCTGGCCTGTTTCTGCAGTACTTGCTGGGTAATTATGAGGTGGTTTTATGTGTTAGGGAATCAAATTAACTGATTCTGAAGGAGTAATTTTAGCATTTGATGATCTATCAACAAAGTGGTATTTTTAATAGGAAGCTGATGCATCTCAACTCTAAAAGGGCTGATATGAATTGGTAATTAACCTCTACAGAGCTGCGGCTGCACATCAGCACACGGCATGAATAAAGACCAACCTTGTGTGACTTTTAAAAAGGAGATGACTGACGTGTGCAGGATCTCAGAAGGGCCATGATGTCCCCGAGTCTCTCAGGCGCTTTCAGAGCGCGTTGACGTTTGAAGCCTTCTCTGAGACTCGCGCTTCTTTATTATAGGCTCGCTGAGACAAATCTGCCCTGAAATAAAAGTAATAAAGGGATGCCTGCTCTTTCATTAAAGTATAATATCACGAGTGGTGCCCCTTGAGGTTTGCAGAAGCTGATTCATATTCCTGCACATTATGAGGAGTCTTCAGTATCAAATTCCCAAAAGTCTAATGCATTCGGTTTGATTCGAAGAGACGACTTGGTGGGAAAAAATACAAACATGAACATCCAGTTAAAATACCTGCTTCTAGCTGAAAGGCAGAAGAGTCAGGCATTTGGTTTGATCCAACCAGAGCTACACGATCATCATTTCATTACTAGGTAATCTGCTTTTGTGTTTTGGCTTTGTCCTTTATTAGGTCCCTGCAGCCAAGGTGAGGTTCTCAAAATGTCCAAAACAGTGAATTTTAAAAATGCAATATTAAGACAAACATGTGTCTGTATTGTGTCATATTGCAGTTGGTCCTGAAAAACATGCTCATCATCTATCTTTGGACTCTTGACTTCCAGTATCTCAGTATCTGTTAATCAATTCTGAACTCAAAGACTCACTCCGAGCAGAGAGCCTTTTCTCTTCCTCTTATTTTCTCATGTACTGAACTGGCAGCAATTCAGTGAATGCAGCTAAATTATTTCCACCTGTTTCTGGGCAAAAATCCAGGCGTTTTTAGTTTAAACTCGGTGTCTATGGTGCGTGTAAAATAAGATAAAACTACTTTTTTCTCCTAGTTTTTGCTCAGACGCACCAAGTGCTAATGCAAACTAACTGATCTAAACAGTAAACATATATTAGAAGTTAAAGCACAACAGAAGCTTCCTTGTATGTTGAAAAAGCAGCTCACTGTGGTGTTTGAAGGTAGTGCCGGACTAGTTTATCCATTTAGCTGTTTGTATCTATCTGTATTTATAACGGGCGATAAATGAAAATATAAAATGCAAGGCCTCGGTTATACTCTTTCATCGGCTCGGACATGGCTGAGTACTTATTATTGTTAAACTTCTGTAAGTGTGATTAAAGTCTGCTGCCTGGGACACATGCATAGCATGTAGTAAATACAGGCAGGCATGTGGACATCCACACCGTACTCACTCACTGTCTGACGATGACATTAACATCACTGGGACGTCAGCTGTCTCGGAAAGCTTATTCCTGGCCTAAAGAAGAGACAGTAGAAACACCCTTCAACCATGTTATGAGTGTTGAATTTGCTTAGTTTATCCACTAGAACAACAACCTTTTATTTCTAGAGATGATATTTTGTTGTAATGTTCTGCTTGATGTCCAAAGCTGTCCAACCTTTTCCATCATTGTGCATATATTAATTGTATGTGGATGAACTGCTTGTGGTTTGGTAAGCTCAAAGTCGACACAAATATTCAGAAACCCAAGGTTTCTCGAAGCTCATTAAACACCCTCACTCTGTGCTGAATAAGTGATGTGTTTAATCTTTGCCTCAACTCAACATTTCCAAGTGTTTCCAAACATTAACATTTCTGTGGTCTGCCTGCAGGAGGAGGAGGAGCGTGGGAAGCGCCAGGTACTGGTACTCGGTCTGGACGGGGCTGGGAAGAGCAGCATGCTGCAGGGTTTGACCCCCGGGGATTCAGCAGCTAAGAGAGGCCGGTGCCGGCCCACCCGCGGCTTTAACTTTATGAGTCTCAACGCCCCCGCCTGTCAGCTCGACTTCCTGGAGAGTAAGGCTCCTTTTATCCGTCCTAATCAAATACTGCTCTGTGTGGAGTCTAGCGGGCATTGATGTTTTATCAAACAGCATGAAATGGTGAAATGGAAAGAGCTTTGGCCCAACTGTTCAGTACAGTTGGGCATTTGTTTCATTAAAATTGCCTCGAATCAAACTGCTTTGCAGACTTGCCCGGAGACACACTGTGGAAAACCAGATTCATAAAATGTTAGCATGAAGTTTTGGGAGTTGAAATGAAATCTGCTGATCTTTTTTTAAACATTAGCAAGTTACGGAGATGAATCTCTACCAGTTGAAAGTGTTTAGCTCATTATCTTGTTGATATTTTTTAAGTTAGACCTTTTACTAACCTGTATGATTTTTAGCATCAGTTAGCACAAGATGATGCTAACACTAATTAAACATACACATTAGCATCTTAGATTACAGTCACATAGGCCTAGAGACCAGTTAGCAACCATCTGATAACCAGCAGTTGACTGAAAATATATATTCACTGTCCATTTCCCGTTTGTTTGCCGTCCCTTCCTGTGAAATTGACACATAACGCTCCATTCACGCAGGCCTAGAACCTCCTTGTCATTGCTTGGGTTGCATGGTAGCATGTTTGATCCCCTACTGTTAGTTGACTTAATGAAGTACAAACAATTAAAGGCTTTTAGCTTGTTAACATTAGAATATTTGTAAGCTTGCAACAAGATATTCTCAAAAAATATTAAGAGGTGTAAAAGAAATTTAAAAAGCTGCTGAAAAACATGTTCATACAGTTTTTTCTTTGGATATATGAAATGAGTCCAGAAAATATAAATACGTGAAGCTGGTAATGTCCATAATTCATCTGCTTTAAGTGCTGGTAGGTAACTCCATTGGCTTTATGTTTAAGTTGAACTTAAAGGGAGATTTGATCTAGAACTTCAGTGGTTTTTCTTCCCTGAAGGCTCACATCATCCATCACTGGCAACACAAAGGCAATCACAAGGCAATCTCTGGCAATGGCTCTTGCTATATTATTATTTGTTCAGCGACTGAAACGTTCAGTATCAAGGTATCATGAGAGTTAAAGTGACAAAGAAGCCTGGAAATTGTATTTCTGTTTAATTTCACACTATGGTGGTATGGAGTTAGATTGCATTACATTTACTGGCAAGATCAATAAAGCCATCGAATTAATGCTCCACAGCACTAATAATAACATGAATTACTTTGTTTTTCATTCAGCCAACATACATGGTCAGCAGTGTTTAACCGCAGGATGAGTTTCCGTCGATGTATTTGGAGGAATGTGTCACGCTCACTGATCTGAACTCTGCGATCGGTGGGCGCCGATAATCATTTTTTCATACGGCACCCACACAGTCACAATACTTCAATGGGTCGGTGCATTAATTGTCTAAAGTGTCTTTGTCTCGGCGAGGTTGATGCAGAGGCTTACTGACAGGTGAGAAGCAGTACGATGCACAGATGTCTTTATGGAGATCCCCTCTGGGGAATTATAAATAAAATAACTAACACTAGATCAGATGGAGAAGTAGTTTTAGGCTTTGAGCTGATGATGAGATTTGGTTTTTTTGCAAAAGGGAAGTGAAACTGTCAGTGATGAGGCCATAAATCCTCAGCTTTTTCCTTCAGCACAGTATGTTCCACTTTACAACATTGGAGAAACAAATTGTGTTGTCGTGTTGTGAAATGTAATTACTCAAAAAAGATGAGCTAAAGTTAAAGCTGAAAATAAGATAAGTGCCTAATTGGTCTGAACAGAGGTAACAAAGGCAAAGAAGCAAAGGAACAAAGAAACGGAGTAGAAGACATGGCAGGTGGAAACAATGAGAGGGCCTACAAAGAAATGAAGCAAAAGCATAAAAGACAAAAAGCTAGATTTATGTGTTTACTTTCACGTGTTGTTGCTGTCCTTGCCGTTCACTGTACAAATTGTGGGTTTTTTTGTGACATTACAAGCAAAGCAGTGCCAGAATTTCAACCGGATATGTGTTCGGTATTCTTTGGAAGTCGAAAGCTCCCAGATCGTCTCTTTTAAATTACAAAACAGTGTCAAAATGCAGGCGTCAGGAGGACTAGTCAAAATGACTATTTTCTTACGTTGTCATACAATCAAATCCCGTTAGACCACGACTGAAGATTGAACCGCTCATACAAGAAAGCTATCTTCTCCATGAAATTTGTTTTAACCCCCTTACGAAGGCACGTGTGCAGTAACACATCTGTCTTTTTTCATGTTTAAGCGTTGGGGTGTGACGAGAATCACCGTGCTCGTGATAATGATGGTGATTGTACGATACTTACGTCGCAAGAAAGTTCTCTAAAAGATTCATTTAATTGGAGAAGAAAATATAACCTTAAAAAGTCCAACGTTCAGTAATTATTTATTTTCACAATTATGTTGTCAGTGTAACGGTTTAAACATTGATAAAAATCACAGAGTAACACCAGTAATAAAAGATTGGGATTAGGATACACTGCCTATGACAAAGAGATTCTATAATCCATTGCAAATCAGTCATTGACACGACATCCCAACATCTGAGGGGAAAAAAGAGAACCCTAAAGGCAAAAAGTCAGTAATCCTTTATGGTTATTTGCACAGCTGTGTTGTCAGTGGGTTTATGTATTATCATTATTACAGTGTTGTCTGCACTATTCTCCATTTTCCTTGTTCTTCCCTCTAACTTTGAACCCTCAGTCATTGATAAGCGCTGCTACTAGCAGTCATAAAGTAGTCGTCATACCAGCGGGGACTTTGAGCACCTGTAGGTTTTGATGAAAATATTGATAGTGGGTTTTTGTAGTGGTACCAGTGTTACCACACTGTCGGTAGGCTTTTCATTCTCAGCTATGAGCAGCTGTTTGTGGGCTGTGGGTCAACATGCCATCATTTATCAGATAATTTCATTAGGAATGCTAAAAAAACAACTTACTACTAAATGCGGCAAAGAGGTCCAGTGAACTTGAATTAGTCGATGACTGGTGGCACTTAGGGCTGTGTTATTAATTTAATTCCAATTGCAATTACAACCTTAGCTTCCATTAATTTAAAAAAAAATAGATAATTAGGATAATCCTCTTTTGCAATAACTAATTTTTCCTCTACACACATCCCTGTTCTTTATTTTTGCCTCTAAATTAATTTCCAGATTCACTCCCCAACTATCGATGGCACGTTCAGTTCATTTTATAAATATTTATTTATTTACTAGGTTAAAGAATAATTAAAGTTCTTAGAAATCCACTTAATAAATACGCTATTTGTCTTTATTTTGAAATAAAGACGCTACCACAGTATATTTACTGTCCTGTGGATGTTGTGTACACCTGTGAGAATTAGGACAGCAGTGAACAACAGGCCAGAATCTGGATTCAAGTTTTGAGATAAACTTTGGCTGCATTAGCAGACATAAAACACATGAAGTGGTGAGATCACTTTAAAGAGGCAAACATCAAAGGCCTTGTGGAGAATAACCAGTTGAAAAGTTCTGTACTTAAAAACGAGCTGAGTTGTCATGTGATCACTTTGACGCACAAATCTGGTTGGAAAAGTCGAACTTTGGCTGTAAAACCTTGTGTAAATTCCTCCTCAGTGCTGCTGCACACAGCCCTGCAGTGGCAGTGAAGCAGTTAGATCGGTACAGACACACACCCGCATCATTCACACCCGTGTGACTCAGTGTTGACTGCGTCCACAGACGTGGGAGGATGTTTAATAAGGTGGCCTGTAGAGCAGCAGGACGAGCATCCCGCTGAGATCGCCGTGACAACAAAACACAAGCTGCTTACGCCGCAGAGCGCCGGGTCCGGCCTCTGTACTGCATCAGGTAAACAGGTATTTATTGCTGCCACATCACATCAGCACTCCCCAGTTTCCTAGCAACATTTCCCATTAGGTCCAGCACTAATGAATTCTTGCTGCCCTCTTGGATTCAGATGCAGTTAGGACCTAAAGTCTTACTCGCCACTGTGAGCAGTGATTCGTTTGGCCGCCGAGCACCACTGGTTTCTGCAGCCGGAGGTCACTTCTGCTGCAGACTTTCCAAACCACTGAAGCTGGAAACTGATTTTCTAGCAAATGTGACCTGTGACTGTATTTTGTACGAGCAATGTTGGTACAAAAATGCTGTAGATAGCTTTTGTTTTTTTACTTTATACTTCACCTTATGAAGGCATTTTTATATTACAGTCGGTCTCACTGCTCCAGGTTTAAATCATGCTGCAACAAATACAAGAATCTTGTGCACCGGTAGAGATGTGTCCTCATTACTCTTATTACACAGTTCCCCTGAAAAAAATGGAAAGAAAAAGACATCAATACTGAGGTGTTTGTTCTGTGAAAAATAGAATTAAAGAAAACTTTATGCTCAAGTTGATGGATTACACAACATAACTGAGTATTGTGCTTGATTTATAGATTATATGGAAATGAACTGAAATCAATGACTGCCTGGGGAGTGCAGAAAAACACAGGAAAAATATAAAACTACGGCATTTTCTTACAAGTGTAAAAGATCTACACCTCTAAGGTTTCTCATTGATTTATTGATTATATGTAAATTAATGGAGGTGCATGGCTGCCTGGAATGGTTTAAAAATATAAATATTTATTAAAGTTCTTAACACAGCTTTTAGACCACTAAGCATAAAAACATTAGTAACATTTTTTCCCTTGAAATATGTAAAAAAAAAAAAAAAAATCCAAAACTGTTATTTATGAGGCAAAAAAACAAACTGAATTCAGGATTTTGTTTTCAAATTAGAGCCAGCAAATTATCCAAGCATAACATTCAACCTCCAAAATCAATTTTTCTGTTTTCTGTTTTCTGTAATCTTGACCAAAAAAATAATGTCCTTCATTATTTCCTTTTTGCTGTTTTGTAAAACAGTACATTTGAAAATTCAGTAATTATATTTTAGGATAAAAATATTCAGATTAAAGAGCTTTCACATAGTGGTGGATTAACCTTTACTGTACTTTAAAGTGATCGTGGTATTTACCAACACTGTTGATGTAGGACAGCTGTGGCAGGAAAAAAACGTTGGATGGTTGTCTAATACATTTTTTTTAAGCGCTGGAGTCAAGTGAAGTCTAAAGTTTTTAGAGCCTAGCTAAATGTTCTCCAAAGCGCCGGACATTTAGAGCTACATTTCTAGGCAACCTTTGATTAGTGTTCATTTGTAAAACTCATTATAAATGTACGTTTATGGATTACACAACTTAATTGAGCTTTCGTTAATTGATTTAAAAATCATAGAGAAGTTAATGGAAGTCAGTTGTGGTCTACTAATTACTATTTTCACACCTGCACTCTTTAGGCCGTCCAAGTGAAACTCTGGTTCGGTTTAGCCCTTGTGCACCTTGTTTGAGATGCTTTGGAGGACTTGCTCTGGTTTGTTTATGGCAAAAATTTTGTGATCAGCTTTAAATCGACCAAAACTACCAGGTGTAAGCTAGAGGTTAGAGCTGAAAGCCTTTGAGGTTGACTTGCAGTTTACTCTGTGTGGAAGGAAATAAAAGAGCAAGAACGTAACTGAATTACATGTGTGAAACGGCCCCAAACGCAGCACACCATTAAAAACTTTACACTTTGATCTGGTTCTATCATTCTAACCAACCTTTGACTTCAATTAATCTGGACTGAGTAAAAACGTGAATGGATTAAGCAGCCTAATTAAAATGAATCCTCACATTCCTTAATGTTTAAATCATGATGACTGAGCTGCTGCCGTTTCATAGACAAACTAATCCAAGAATCCTGCACACAGTTATAAATGAGGTGTGTCCTCAATTATTTATAGTGTCTCTGGAAAAGAACACAAGAAAAAGTTTCAAGAAGGGAACAAAAAATAAAAGTAAAATCAAAACCACATCAATACTAATGTATTTACCCCAAACCTAAGAATAATCTGAGCTCCAGGAAAACAAGAAAAACAGAATAAATTCTATGAAAAAAAACTAATTCAGATCCAATAAATGAAGAGAAATCGCAGCTACACTGTCATATTTTACTCTGAGCCTCTTTAACATATCATGTCTGGAGGCAACAAGACGGAAAAAAATGAATCAGACCAATTTGCACAGGAGGGAACTGTGGATATAAATAATGCCTGAGTGCCGTCTCAGCCTGTTTCATCCCTCGGTGAAAATCAGATTGCAGCCGGTCCGGTGCAGATGTGAAATTAATCTGTGGCCAATTTGTTTAAAGTAGGGATGCCAACAGCTTATCTAATTCTGCGTATCGATCTGTCGTTTATTTAACTGAAAGCCTTCCTCGTACACAAGCGATGCGGTCAGGCGGGAATGTGTGGCTACACTGTTTCTTTAGTTGACCTTTTTTTGTTGTTGTCGAGGAGTTTTTTTGTATGAATCAATTTAACAAAGGGTCCCCTTTTCTCTGAATGCAGCGTTATGTGTACTGGTACATACTTAAAAATAAAACAAGTTATTTTGGGCAAAGAGATCCTTTAGGGAGCGACAGTAAAACAATGTCTTGTCCTTGTTTTTAATTATGAGAACACTTCCTGAGGAGAATTGTGTTTCGCTTCAGGAGCTGAATCCTCCACAGAGACTGAAGCATGCAGGCCTGGTGTTGATCAACAACAACCAGTGTTTGTTATGTGTTTTCCAGTAATGTCTGAAGACTAGCCATGCTTGAAGAGCCTTTCTCCATTAACAGCACAAAAACACATAGAGAAGTCCAAGTCCTGCCAACCTGCTGGTAGATGACTCAAGCAGGTGGAGCATGACATCACAACGCAGTCAAAAATTGAAATGTGTAAAATGTCTGCGGTGTGTTTTCTGTGCTGCAGTTGGTGGTGGCGAGGATCTGCGGCGCTATTGGTCTGATTATCTGAGACGGACTCACGTTCTGGTGTACGTGGTGGACTCATCTGATAGAAGCCGCTTCCCTTTGGCTAAAGCTGAACTGCACCGCCTGCTGAGGGTGGAGCCCCAGCTGCCCGTGCTTGTCCTGGGAAACAAGCAGGTAAACCATAAAACAGGTGTCTTTTTAATTTTTTGCATTTTTGAATCCAGTTCACTCACACACAGAAAGTCCAAAATTATGAAGTCACAGCTAAGCCTTGTGGATGTTTCAGATTTTTAGAGATACTTTTCTCATCCTTTTAAACAACCATTGATTTCCATAAATATCTGTTTTGAGTAAAAAAAATAGTAACTTATTAAGTTTTAGGGGACATGAAAATTATGGAAACCAATATTCTGCTGTTTCAGACATTAAACCTCAAGATCCAAACTATGCTGTCCCTACAAAAGTACAGCAAAGACCCACACAACAAAATTCACCTCAAGGCACTTTATATTGTAAGGTAGACCCTACAATAATGCAACAAAAAAAACCCCCAACAATTATATGACCCCGGGCCGGTTCCAGACAGGCATATTTGAGGGGGCAGACAGAAACGTAAAGGGGGCACATGGTGGCAATGGAGGCGGGAAAGGGTAGGGGGTTGGGTGAGGTGCTCTGGATAACTGGTTTCATGTAATTGGACCGCACTGTGTCAGGCCTCTACCCTAAGACCTTCAGATGGGACACCGAACTTGGGTGTCCAACCTGAGGCTAAGCTTCTGCTGATCGAGCTTTTAGGGTCACCGAGGCACGCAAACCCCCTGACCACATCAAGGCAAAACAGAAAAACAAAACAAGAAAAAATAAAATAAAATATTGCTCATCACATTCTAACAACTAAAAACATTTACCTTAATTGGATGACCCATATTAAATACATTCAAACCCAACAATAGTACTTCTTACTATTGCCAATATTAACAAAACTAAAATGGGTAGGCCAAGCTATTAAAAAAAAGACCATTCACATAGTCTTAAAAAATAAAACTGAAAAATAGAAATAAAGAATAAAATAAAATATCCATCTAGATCTTTACAACCAACAAGAGGAAGATGGGACAAAAGACATGCTGTGGAAGAGAGCCAGAGATTAAAAAAAAATTAAAGTCTGCAGCATTTGATAGAAAAAAAACGAGTGCCTAAAACAGTAGAAAAACAAAGTCAAAAAAGTAGTTGCAGGTTTGGGGATGAACCTTCCACACCACACTTGGCAGCCCTTGATTTCCACAAATTTTCTTTTGTTAAAACACAATAACTTGCCCTTTTAAAAATGTAAAAACTGTATAACACAGTGAAATTTTATATCTGTATTTTACATAATTTCATCCTTAATTTAAAAGGATAGCTTTAAATTTAAGCATGAATTTTTTTTTCCTTAAAAAAAAATGGTCAGCTAAAAGCAGCCGGGCAGGGGCCGAAACTTGCATACAATTAAGTTCATAACCAGAAGAAGAAGATCCATCAGAGTCCTGAAAATTCATTTCCTCCTCAGTTCATATTTCCTCTCAGTGTGTGGAATTATGCATGATCCCCGCAGGGAAAAAAGGAATATTAGTCACATGTAATGTTGGATCACTGCGGCTCGATTCCCACAGTGTCGTCAGTTTTTTTTAGTATTAAAAGAAAAACTTACCTGAACCTTTGCAGAGTAGCTGCGGTCTGTTAGATAGGTCATGTCATGTTTAAAAGATCAAGAGGCTCTACAGGTGTGAAATGAGCAGACTTTTACTGACTCTGCTTTCATCTATGAAATTAATAAGGAAATTTTTGATCATCAAACAGAATGGAGAATAGGCCTATTAATTAACCTGTTGATACGAACGTTGTACAGAAATTCAGATTTTCCATCAGGTTGTGCTGCTAAGCTTTGAAGTTTTACATCAGAAAGTACAACAAATTTACCAATTACCAACGGGTTGGGTGATTTGCAGATCAAAAGACGTATAAGCTAGAGTTAAAAAGTTTAGTTGAATGATAAAAGGCTGTTAGGTGTTTGGATGACACATAACCATGTCATCTTCATGAGGAACATGTATCAAGTGAGAATGGTGACGCATATTTAAAAGTCTGTATGTTTAAATAAATGTCAGAATCATTCCCTATTTTAAGAGTTGAACCACTAATGCATGGATGGTTACCCGTGTTCCATGTTATAGCTTCATTAGTTTTTTTATATTCACAAATAAGACAGTGTCTTATGTTACTTATTAGTATAACCAAATTTGTCAAAAAGTTGTTAAAGCTAAAAAAGATATTGTTATTTATCATGCAGACTTGTCTGAGAGTGTACCTGAGAGCTGTGTACCTCTTTGCAACTGCAAAACAAAATGGCAATGGGTTCAATGGCCAGATCAAAAAGCAGGGCACTGAGAGGGCGTCCCTGGCATGTGCTTCTGTGAAGTTGTGAAGACTGCAAAGAGATAATCCAACTGAACTCAATCAAAGCCTTTTTCAGCCTTCATTCATCAGAATCCTTTGTTACTGTATTACAGGCTTCATAAAATGACTGAGGAAGAGATCCTTGTTTAATGCAGGATTGCACTAAGCTGCATAGACAGTAATGTAGAGAAGTGTTTGAAAGATTCTGACGGAAAACCATCTGGACCTGGACACTTGCCAGATAGCATTGAAGCTATAGCTAAGGAAACTTCTAACTGAGAGATGGGTTCATCCAGCCTTGTTTTAAGTTCTGGTGGAATTTCAGAAATGTTAAGTTTAGCTAAGAAATCATTAATTGCATTGCAGTCAGTTTGGGACTCTGAGGTGCAAAGCTGTGAGTAAAAGTCCCTGAATACTTGTTTTTTTCATGATCTGTGACTATGTTGCCATCTTGCCCTAGAACCTTTTAGAAGGCTTGCCAGTAATTTATCAGTTCTGTCAGCATCATTAAAAATATTTTGATTAATTAACTTGTGCATACTGGTGGATTCACCATTACAGAGACATAAAAAAATATTTTGGTAACTACCAATATTGTTAATTTTGGGCAGCTGTCGTGTAAAACCTACACTGGGTGGTGAGCTAATACATCGGTTGAGGTATTTGCTAAATAACCTAAGCCTATACTGTAGATGTACAACGACATGGACTACATAAAGAAGGAGCTCTTTCTGACAGTGATATTGGCGTTCGCCCACCAACCCTTTGTTCTCTGCCTCGGCTCTCGCTTAGTTTAAACAGCTCAGAGATTGTTTCCCACAGAACTCGTGTGCAGGGAAACACATGGTGCCAAGAAACGAGGCGGACATCTATAGACTAGCGCCGGGGTTGAGTGGTTTGTGTAGGAAGGTGGTTTTAAATTCACTCCCTGCATACGTGAGTTTTGATCATAACAGAGACAACCAACATTTGAAAAATCTGACGTGTAGTAATTTGTAATGACACACTGAGAAGATTTATGGAAGTTAATGGGAAGGTGTTGTATTCAACTCAGCGATTTTCTTTTTTTTGTGGACGCTAACTCGACATTATATTTGTTGATTACGGTTAATATCAGCATTTTTAGTTCATTAAAACGTGGTTAGGAATCTGTCTTTGATTGAAACCTGGGTAGATTTCTAATGTAACTGCACAGACTTTATGTTCTTTAGGAAAGAAACAGAATTTAAGTATAATTTAAGCTGCATTTTTAACTATATTTTGTTGGAGTACTCTGTTAACAAACTCACCCTTCATACCAGAGATAATGCTTACTGGATGGTACACAGTTCTTAATTAGAGATGAGAAACTAGATTCATTTGCAACAATTAGAAGATATACAGCAATAATGAGATTGTAATAAATACAAGAACAAACAACATTAATGGATTGAAAAACCTCAACCTTTTTCCCCCCTCTTCGCAGGATAAGCCGAATGCTGTGAGTGTCTCTGAGCTCCATGAAGCTTTGTCCCTGGGCTCTGTGACCGAGGACAGAAAGCTGTTTCTCTTGGCTGCCCAGCTGGACTCTGATGGAGCCCTGAGGAAGTCCTGCAAGTGCCTGGATGCCGTCCAGGACCTGCTGCTCCAGCTAGTCTGATCTAGTGTGTCCCTCCCACAGAGCAGAAGAGGAGGCATGGAAGCAAAGGGGTGGCTTGAGGACACCCTCCTCCTCCTCCTCTCTCTCTTTTTCTTGTTTAAGCTCAGAGGCAGAGGAGGAGGACTGCGGGATTTAAGGCGGGAGAGTGAAAAGATGCCAAAATGGAGTGCTGTGCTTTTTTTCAGTACCTCTTCTTCTGGTCTTTTTTATATTAGTTGGCTTTAGAAATAGTAACTTCTCCTCAAGCATCTTACACTTTCCCTCCAACTCATCTGTTCTTGCTCAGTGAAGAAGAGGAAGTGCAGACTGAGGAGGATGAGGACAGAAGGTGGCACTGAAATGACTCAGATCCTATAGAGGTCACCTTCTGCTGCTGACTCAGATTCTTATTTAATGTTGGCCTGTTACAGGTTTATTTAAGCATGTAGTTTGCGTGTATATAAAATGTGTGCTGTTGGGTGTCAGGTTTGTAGAAACTGATTTTTGTCGGGTTTTCATGTTTTATGAAATGTTTTTGTGTAAAGTTAGATCAGAGACGTTGGCGTTTGGGAATTAGTTGAGTTTGCTTCAGAGGATGACTTCTGCACTGCAGCTTTTCTGAGATCTAGTGGAATATCGGGTGGAAATTCAAAGGGACTGAGAGTTTTAAAAAAGTAAAAAGAAAAAAAAACGTGCAAGTATTGTCGTTATTGGGGGACAAAGTTGCGACACTAAAAAAGGTCTTAAAGTAAAAATAATTCCCTGCTTATCTAACAAGTTCATCATTTCCTAGTAAACACATCAAACAAAACCTTGTACAGACACTGGGCACCAGCTACTTTTTTTTCTCTTTCTCTCTAAACTGTGGCTGACCATATGTATGCAAATGCTTAAGGTTTGAGGCGTGTTTTAATTATTTGAATACAGATTCTTAATTTATTTTGCTGCTGTACTTAAAAATAAGTGAAATACAAGCAGATACATTTGATTAGTCAGCAGAACAGTGGATGACATTAGCTAATATAGTTCTACTATAGCTGCAATATCAAACTATGCATATTAACCAATGATAAATCCATAAAATACTAAAATAATGTCACGCTAACACCATAAATAACTATAGCAAAGATGCTTGTGCTTTGGTACAAACCTAATGATCTGTCAACTTGGGAGGAGAGGGAGAAACTCTAAAGTCACAAAGCAGTTTATTGCGGTTCATCAAGCGACTGCAAAAAAAAAAGTTCACGTTATTGGGATCAAATTGTCAATGTTTTTTTAAGAGCATGACTTTTTAAGAATATTTAGTGTCTGGAGCACGTATAAGCTTTATAAGATGTGGCAACTCTCGAATTTTAAAGCAAACTATGACCATTTAAACCTAACTCAGTGCCTAAACTTATCCAAGTGTTTTCAATTTAACCAGTTATAGAAATGTTAAATGTGACCTCTGAAATGATTCATTCTACATTCTGAATAAAGTAACGGTGCTCAGTAAAAGTGGAAAAATATGAACTGTATGTACATGGATATGAATCTGTACATTTGTGTTTCCAGTTACAAAAACACATCTTTTAATATAATGGCTGTGAGTATTTCAGAAACTCCTGCACTCCTGTTACCGGTTGTTTTAAAAAAAAATGTGTTTTTGGCCATAAAAGTTAAAGTTTTTACCGAAGAAACAACACACTGGACTGCTGTGACATGGTCTTGAAATACTCTTTATGTCGTGCATCTGCCTGACAAAATGTTTTTTTTTCCTTGTTTTTTTTTTTGTAATTGCTCAGATAACTTGAGAAATTCAACAAAAAGTCTTACTGAAAGACATCTTGTCTTTTGAAAATATAAGTGTCTCAGAAAAGGACATTACTGCTTCAGAGAAATTGGGCTTTTAGGTCAATAGACGCTCTTTTGTGATTTAAGAAAGTCCCTTTATATCAGAAAACAGGGCAATTGAACCCATTATGCTTCTGTACACCCTCAAACAATTTCTTTATAAAATGCCAAGTTGTCTTCTCTCAAATTCTCTAGTTATGGTCAGCAATGGATCTAAAATCCATTCTTCGTCTTTACTTGCCCATGCAGTCTGGACGTCATCCCATTTATAAGCTCATGCTTCCAGTTCCATTTCAGTAGCTGCGTAGAAATCAGTTATCCCGTAAACTACACATCTTTGAATGTATAACTGCAGTATTTGACTTTTAAGATCTGTGTAAAGATAAAATGGAATTAGCTAGGTCTCTAAATGCTGTATGTGTGCAGCAATGTTCGCTTACGACGCACAGTTTTACTTTTTAATGAATGTGAAGTTTTATTCCTGTGATGTGCTTCAGAAATGTTTTCACTTTAAAGTTGAGTGGATTTGCTCTTTGAACACTGTTTTATAACCAGACACTGCGTTCCTGTTTTAAGTGTTCTGTTAAATATACATTCATGCATGTCTACATGGTTTTTTATCACAAAACCTAAAAGGGACCTGTTCAGTTCATCTCCAGCTCAGTGGTTTTATTCCTGAATTCGACTTCAGTTGCTTTGCATGATTTACATTTTAAAATAATGCTTATTAATCTAATTACTGGCTGTTAGAGCAACTTAAGAGATGTTTTAGTTCCTTTCCTTATCACTTTTCAATCCAACTTTATTCTGAAAATTCAGAGAGTGAGGTGGATGGAGCTTCTGTGAGTAGAAAAACCTGCTTGAAGCATAGTGAAAAGAGAAGAAGTCTGAAGTCTAAACTTTTGGTTCACATGTTTAATATGATGATCCTCCATTGTAAATACAAAATGTGAAAAAAAAAGAAAAAGGAAAAAAACCCCCATAATCGGATCATCCTAAACGTCATTCTTAAAATGGAAAATTGGGTTAAGATTGTTTTGTTTTGAAAATGTGATTGGAGTGAGATAAAGTTTCTTGTTTCTCAAATATTTAGTTTACTGACTGCTCTGCTGTAATAAAGACATACAGGTTTACATACTTATGTCCTCATTGGATCTTTGAGTATCAAGGTTAGTCAAATATGCAGATTTGTCAAGCCAACAAATGTAGAGTGGAATATTGAAATCACCATCCCTGCGGTCACTTTGACTTCTTTCTGACTACAAACAAAAATAAAAGTTAATGGTATTAACTTAGTGGTATCACAGCTGTTAAGGCGGCCTCCATCTTCAAATGGACAACCATCTTTTTATGGGTGAGAATTGTGGTCAACGAGTTAATGCTCGTCTCTATGTGCTCCTACGTAATCCTCATCTTGCCGACATGTTTTACATGCATACTTGGGACCCCATGAATGGAAACCTTGTTTTTATTCTCAAAGCATTATTAGTTCTGTAATCAATGACATGTAAAGAAAAAATGCTTATTTTACTATAGCAAATCTATAACATGTACATTTTATTAAACAAAATAACTTTTCTCTATTACAACTTGCAGCTTTTATCCAAAGTACAATCCACAATTCTATTAAAAACCTATTTGCCATCCAGAATACTATCATTCCAGAATAGTATACAGAATACTATCCTACTACCATTCCTACTATTCTGGTACTTTCACTTTGTTTGAATGAAAGGGGATCATTTTGATCCCTGAAATTATTGCACAACTGTTTAACTCGTAGCCAAACATCTCACTGATCAATGCTGTGTAACAGTGGCTGTAGGTATCGTCCATAGTGCTGCATTCACTACTAGTTGTTTCACCGTAAACAAGCTGATGAGGTACTGTCACCTGCCGGGTGGAAAGGCTGGCAGTGGGGACACCTAAGTGTGTGGGTACTGATGGCTGCCACTATTTTTCTTTATGTTAAAAAGAAGGAGAGTACAGGGCAGGTCTTTTTATCTGCAGTTAACTTGTTTTGATTTTCTAAGAAACAGCCAATGGTTAAAGAATTACCAAGAGAGGATTTAAAGTCATTCAACGCCATCAAACCTTGTCACCCAGCTTAAACAGATCAACACTTCATTTTCATGGGATGAAAGTACAAGTGGGGAAACCTGTGTAGAGTACACACACCATAAACATAGGCTTGCACTCAGCTTGTAAGTACCTTGTTATATCACCCGTTGAATGGAGCTCTGAGATATCCCCTATATCCTATTTGCTTGCTTAGCCGTAGATAATGCATTATCACCCTTGTGTCTGCTGACTGAGCAAGTCACTGCAAACACAGATAATATGGACCAAATCTATAAGTCTCTATAAATGTCCGGACTTGTTTCTTGGGTGAAGTTCCCGAGCCAGCAGAGAAGGAATTTTATGAATCTGCTGAGACGTCACTCTGGCTCAGTTTCACTCTGTTTTCACGGTGGACTGCTACGAGTACGACTCAGTCAGCATAAAGCCTCATAACAGGTACGGCTGAGTCATAAAACTCCCCAGATGACAGATCACCAGCTTGTAAAGATACATAATATCTAAAGAATGAAGTGATTCATTAGGGAAAGAAATCTATAATCGGTTGAACCCAATAAACCTGACTTCCATGAATGTCATTTTAGCACATGACGTAACTTCCAGAAAACTGCATCTGCCAAAAACAGTTATGTAACAGATACAAGACTGTCCTGCTCTAAGAGGCGCTACTTTTGTGTGGGTCATGTAGGTTGTATGCTAGTGTATATACTGTATGCAGTACATACAGTCGTGGCCAAAAGTTTTGAGAATTACACAAATATTAGTTTTCACAAAGTTTGCTGCTAAACTGCTTTTAGATCTTTATCTCAGTTGTTTCTGTGATGTACTGAAATATAATAACAAGCACTTCATACTATTCAAAGGCTTTTATCGACAGTTACATGACATTTATGCAAAAAGTCAATATTTGCAGTGTTGGCCCTTCTTTTTCAGGACCTCTGCAATTCGACTGGGCATGCTCTCAATCAACTTCTGGGCCAAAGCCTGACTGATAGCAACCCATTCTGCCATAATCACTTCTTGGAGTTTGTCAGAATTAGTGGGTTTTTGTTTGTCCACCCACCTCTTGAGGATTGACCACAAGATCTGGGGAGTTTCCAGGCCATGGACCCAAAATTTCAACATTTTGTTCCCCGAGCCACTTAGTTATCACTTTTGCCTTATGGCACGGTGCTCCATCGTGCTGGAAAATGCATTGTTCTTCACCAAACTGTTGTTGGAATTCTCCAATGAAGCCTCTTTCAGATTGTTTGGGGCATCTGGAAAAAGGCTTGTCCAGAGAAGAAAAGGTGAGCGCTACCATCGGTCCTGTGTCATGCCAACAGTGAAGCATCCTGAGACCATTCATGTGTGGGGTTGCTTCTCATCCAAGGGAGTGGGCTCACTCACAATTTTGCCAAACACAAACACAGCCATGAATAAAGAATGGTACCAAAACACCCTCCAACAGCAACTTCTTCCAACAATCCAACAACAGTTTGGTGAAGAACAATGCATTTTCCAGCACGATGGAGAACTAATATT
>VUQR01031312.1:0-12703 GCA_015108515.1 Hemichromis elongatus | reverse complement strand
TGATTTCGACATGGTGGAGGATTCCAGTGACCCATAAACTCCCAGGCCTCTGTTAGAGGACCCGAGCTTGAAGGATAAACTGGGACGAGAGGAGGATTTTTTTTTTTTAACATCATAAAGAGCCGGTATTTTCTGATAACAAAAACATGCAAAGGGCAGCTTATGACAGCACAGGGTATAAATTTGTTAGACCTTCTGGTTTTCATCGTCCATTTTGACAAGATTTGAAATCAACTCTGTTTATGCTTTAACTTCTGTTATGTATCTTAAGGGAAATGCAGAGCGCACAAAGAGGCATGAAGGTATTAAAAAAAATCAAAGAGGGAAATCAAAATGCAAAATACAAAAAAGACATGACTGGGGGGTAATTAAGGCAACACGAGAATGTTCAATGAGTAATGACAAAGAAAAAAAATAATGTCATAATTTCAGTGGTTACCTGAACAGACGACACCAGCGTCCTCACCATGTCCACAGTTGTGTGTCCCAAATCCTCTGTGCTGACACTCAGTTAGAGAGCTTTCACTCCCTGAACAGGCCACATCATCAAGCCAGATTTCTCCACTTCCTTGACCGAAAAGGGCAGATGAAGCAGCACTCAGGGCTGTTCCACACTCTAAGTATCTGCAGGCCACTTCAGCATCCTTTAAGTCCCAGCCATCATCACAGACTGTTCCCCAGTCATTACTGTGGTAGATTTCCACTCTTCCAGAGCACCGAGTGGACCCAGATCCAGATAATCTGATATAAGCACCTGGTCACAGTCACATTTGTTCAAAGTGTTGGTGTTGTCTTTATTATTATTTGGTCACAGCAACCATCACATACATTTACTAACAAGAATCACCAGTAACATACTTTGCATCATTACATTTCTGCAGAAACCAAAAGAAACCCAATCAGCACAACCCAGCCCAACTTTCCCTGTTGTCATTCAGTTTGGCTCAGTTACAGTGACTGTTCAACAAAACAGGGAAGGACACATTTAGGAAACACAATTTATCAGAACATTTTCTTACCTGAACAAACAACACCAGCGTCCTCACCATGTCCACAGTTGTGTGTCCCAAATCCACTGTGCTGACATTCAGTTAGAGAGCTTTCACTTCCTGAGCAGGCCACATTATCAAGCCAGATGTTCCCACTTCCTTGACCAAAGTAAGCTGACTGAGTGACTTTCACTGCTTTCCGACAGCCCAGCTGTCGACACACCACTTTGGCATCATTTATGTCCCAGTCATCATCACAGACTGTTCCCCAGGAGCCACTGTGATAGATTTCAACTCTTCCAGAGCACCGAGTGGAACCCGACCCAACTAGTCTGAGCTGACCTATCAGGTAAATAATATAAACTGTATTTAATATTGTCCTTAAAAAAAAAAAAAAACCCTATATATTTAGGTATGTATGTATTACACATTAGAAGACACTGACCTGCAGCAGGTGCAAGGAAGGCAAAGAGACAATAAACTACTGAAGAAGAAAACATGCCATTACACAGGACAAATACTAAAACAAATGTAATCATAATGTTTGCATTGAAAAATGAGTCTTAAAGACTGTCTCCTGCCATCTCCATGCAACATAAATAAAAGTGTTAGACATTATGGAAATCATTGCTTACCGAGCATCAAAAAGTGAAGGACTTTCTTCTGTGTGCCCCCCATGACTGACCAAAGCTGCTTCATGTCATTTTTAGAGAGCCAGAAGACAGTAAAATCAACTTCCTCTTCTGGTTTCCGGTGTTTTTCTTGTGTGTTTCATATATACCAATAGCAAACATGATCCTAATTTTTAAATTATCACAGTTTGAACGAGACCGGGAACAAATTTGCAGCAGGTCTTCAACCCATTATCCATGAGAACAGACATTGTCTCCATCTAGTGGTCACACTGTAGTATTAACCTAGATTACAGATCACACCACACTGTGTGCTTCTCAAGTGTAATGTACAGTTCAGGAGGGGTAGCGTGTTTGTACATTGCCGGTCTGCCTGCAGGATGGTGTGGTGGTCTGCTGAGCCGAGAGGGGGGAGGGGTAGGGCTTTAAATGCATCTGGTACAGAGCCAAAGCATTTATCCAGAGTCTTTCCCTGATGTGTGCTGCATGTTACTGTTGGTAACCTTTAAGCGACTTGTCAGGGGAACAGTGGTTGAAATCACCCAGAATGAACTTGGGAGAGTCCGGTGATAATTGTTCCAGTTTGTACAGAGTTTTAGTGAAGTAGTCTGAGTCTAAAGCTTCCAAAAACAATGCTGTAATCAGTCTTTTCAGAGCAATCCTTTGCTAGGATGTACTTCTACCTTCTTTTTTTTTTTTATTCTTCAATCATATAATCCTCTATCTTGTTTTCTTCACCGTCTCTCCTATTTTGTCTTTCTCTTAATCTGGACATCATGCTGTCTGTCAGCAGCAGCCTTCTCAGTAATCAGTAGTGATTCACAGTAAAGTTTTCTGACAGTCTGTTAAGATTGTTTAATCTGTAATTAACTGCTTATATTAGGTTGATGAAAATGATTTGAACTTCTTTCCTGGCATAATCTGACTTGATCAAAAGCCTTTCTTTCTTTCTTTCTTTCTTTCTTTCTTTCTTTCTTTGGTGCTGGGGACGCTGTCATATTTTCACAACTACTTTTAGGAAGTAAGTATTAAGTTGAGCGTGCGTGAAGTGTTCCTTCGATTCATCAGATCCCCGCCTTGTTTGTCACTTCTCGTTTCAAAATACCAAGATGGGGAAGTATGGAAGTATGGTTAAGATGGCAAAAATGCTGAGCTAAAGGCGTCACCACAGGACTAACCACTGGGTGGTATCACGCTGGTTATTTCCAAAGTTTAGATACCGTCACGATGACAACTGTTGACTGTGTGTCTGTTCCTGTTGAGCACAGTGAACTTTCATAGTGAGCAGTGTTCTGTGGCCAAACTCCTGAAACTAGGCTGGTGTGAATGACATGAGAACATGCACCAGAAACATCAATGAGAAGTAGTTTTGATGGATAATTTGATCAAATTCTCTTCCTGTCCTTGATGATGGCGCTGGTGTCCTCGGTATCTGTTGGAATCCTGCTGCTGCCATTAGTGGCGTGGCTGCTGTGCAGAAGGCCATGAGCAACCAAGCAGCCTGTAGTCTTCAACCAAAGTCAAAGTGTGTGCCTACCAGGACACATGTTTGTAAGGTAAGTAAGTAAGATTTTATTTATATAGCACCTTTCAAGATAAAATCACAAGTGCTTCACAGAAACAGAAACGGACATACAACCTCAAAACAAACAACAATTGTAAATAATTGTTCATCACATGGTTTACATATTCATATATATTACAAGTTTACATTGTTTTCCCTTACTCGTACTGTATCAGTATCTGTCCGAGTCAGGAATAATTATATGAATGCAGACAAAGAAGATGTTGAGGAGGACTATGTGAATGTTGATCCAGTGGAAACTAATGAAAAAAATCAAAGAAGAAGCTGCTGGACTGGATGAAGAAGTGAGTGATGACTGTGATGAAGATCATGATTATGAGGAAGTGGACCAAATGACACTCACAACAAGCCCAGGGAGGCCTGTGTGGGTGTAGACGGTCACAGAGAAGATGAAGAGGAAACTAGCAGTGAAGAAGACAAGTACGAGAATGTATTCTCCCCATCAACAGGTCATTATCATCCATAATGACCTGAACTTCACAAACATCCCAAATACAACCACAACAAAAAAGGCTCCAAGCCAATAAGTGTTGGCAATAAATGATGGCAAGTAGTAAGCTGCAGTAACACCAGGGGAAGATTTTTTATTTCAAGCCTGGGAAAGTTTTTAAACATTCATTATTAACCTATTTACATGTATATACATGTTAACCACTGAATGATTGCTGAAAGTCGATGTATTTTTCTTTAACTTCTCTTTTGGGTTTAGACAGAATGTACAGAGAGCTGTTGGGCAAGGGTACACTGGGTAACACATCTATGGCACTGTTGTAAGGTCAGTAGAGAGGAAGTGAGACAGCGAGGCCTTTGCTAAACACTTCTGTGAGATGGTGATACACCTGAAGCATGGAGGCAAGATCTGGGAGTTTGGGGGTTTTGGCTGTGATAGAGGAACTGACCAGAGGAGCTGTGGATCTAATGCAAAGTTGGTTCTTAGACCTAACTATAATGTGATTATGTGTACTAACACAGGGATGCCAGAGGACCAGGAATGCTGTAGGTGCTCAGAATGAGAACAGACTGATATGTTCTACATGGTTGCCAGACATGTTTAAAGAAAGAGGTTGTGTTCTATGAGTCAGTGAGTCGGGAACCTAATTGAGCAGAGTTTAAAGATGAGGAATGACCAGAATGTTTATTCTTGCTTCAAGAGATCAATAAAGTTCTGCTCATGATTCTGTGTTTAACAGTTACACCATACTTAACACCATTTCTCTCATTCAGAGTCATGCTTAATGACAGGCTTATCCTTTATATTCCTGCAGCCACACGCAGACATTAATCTGCCAAGGTCAAAACTGGATCACGTCTATGCACACAAAATCTAGACACTGAAACCATTTTCAGTACTGAAACTGCATTTTGGAGTCGCTGACTTTAGAGAACCTCCTGAACCCAATAAAGGCTTAGAGCTTGTCACTGTAGAAAAAAATGACAATAAAAAGGTATTATCATACACACACACACACACACACACACACACACACACACACACACACACACACACACACACACACATTTTTACTTGTTACGCAAGACGATGGCTCTCACTACCAAACACAACAAAATGCCCGCTGACACATTTACACACAGACCAGTGAACTGCGACATCAGCCATTCAGACTTTACCCCGTTGGCCTTAATTTACTTCATTTTCACCCCAGGATATGGCAACAAGTAATTATTATTTCATCTAAAAATTGTCAAAGGTCAAAGAAAGGCAAAGAATGATGAAGACACAGAAGACCTTGTTTGCAAAGTGCATTTTCAATAATTTCTGATGAAGCTCTGGATAAAGAATGGTCTCATTTAGAGTAATAATATAATAATATATAGTAGTATATTGAATAATATATGTTGAAATATGCTAATTTATATATATACTCATAGACAAACTCCAGCTAATAGCAAGTTAACTGAATTTAGGTAAATGAAGCTCTTCTAATTACATAGCTACAGTCACTTTATTAAGTGCTTGCAAACATCTAATCAGCTATTCACTTTGAAGCAACTCGGTAAATTTAGACATGTAGACATAGTCAAGATCATTTAAGTTCAGACTAAGCATCACAAGGTTGAAATGTGAATTAAGTGACTGCAACAGGCTAAAAGACATGGTGTGCAGGATAACACACCATGTCGCTAACCTCAAGATATCTTGAACATGACAATGAGTTCCCTGTACTCAAATGGCCTCCACAGTCACCAGATCTCAGTCCAAACGAGCGGTTCCACCACCTTTCGGATGTGGTGGAAGGGGAAGGTCATATCATCTGTAGCAGCTCTGTGATGCTATCATATCATTCAGTAGTGATCAGTAAACTCACTGACCTACCGGCTTTGTGTTTCTTATCATTTTAAGGTATCATAGATTAACATGTTCATTGTAATCAAAGAAACACACCCAAGAGTATTAACTGCCACCTCTGGCACTTTTCAGTGGTTTTACACAGAATATTTGTTTTTAGGCAAAATGACTTCCCTGCGCTCTGTATACAACTTTGGCACAACAGCCTACATCCTGAGATTTACACAGTCTTGAGCTACTTGTAGTCATATCCGGTGACAAAGGCGACAGTGTGCTGCAGCAGCCAACAATGACAAGAGCCAAGATGTCTGCTTGATTGGTTTTTAAAAGACCCACTGAAGAGAATGCTGTCCAGCCTTATTGGCTCCCAATCGTGGGTGGAGGTGTTGTGCAAATGAGTGTTTGTGTGTACTAGTCACTAGCTTGGTATCCCCTGGGTAACCAAACCCTACACTTAGGCCAATGTTATCCTGCATGGCATTGCTTCCTGCTGCAGTTGTTCTGTATATTACAGCAAACACGTTTTCAAATATTCAATAGAACAATCAAAGACAAGCCAACAGCATGCACGGATGGAGCTGAAACACACTAACACAATGGAAGCATGAGTAAACAATAAATTGACGGCGTGCTCACACCCCGTTCATGAGACTGAGAGCTTTCTCACTCTGAAACAGAGCACACCTCCAAAAGTTGATTCTGCTCATCTGGACATAGCGTTTTCAGTGGGACAAACGTTTCGTCACTCATCCAAGTGACAGAGCATATGACATGAACACATATGACTGAAGTTTCTTCTGTGTTTTTCAGAAACAAAGAAATTCGAATTTAAGGACTCTTGTGGGGAGGGTTAAAAGGCTTATCAGCCACAAAAACACTTGCCAATGATCTGTAATACTCAGTTACCAGAAGGTTATCACAGTGGTATATATTTCAGTCTTCCTCACAACAATCATAAAGTAAACAGCATAAATACAGAGTTCACGTTACAATTACATCCAACAGGAATCTGTCGATTACATAAATACAGCTGGCCAGTGCAGCTTTATAATAGAAAACAAGAGTTTTATTGCAACAAAATAGCCTGGTACAACTTGTTTGCAGAATTAGCTTGGTGCTACAGTTTTATTCAAATTAATGAGGGAGCTGCATTTTTTAAAGCAGGGTTTAAAGCACTGAATTAGAAAAAGCTAAAGAAGCTAGTCGCTAACCAGCACTAACATTAGGTAACACTTTTGCTGCTCTTTCCTCTGGCCCGAATTGTCACCTCAGTTTAATAAAAGTGTGCCAACAAAGGGACCAGTAGCTTTTAGCTGTTTGTTAAGTCTAAAAAAGGAGCTTTATTTTATTTTTTTTAAACTGTCATCAGTGTTAAGCAAATATGTGTGTCTGTTGTGGCACTCATAAGACTTGCTAGTATTTGCTGATAACTTGGCAGTCCATTGCTCATCCAAATATATCACTTCTTGTTCGAAAAAAACAAAAAAACAAGTTTCATGTTGATGGTTTTATTTATTTATTTATTTTTAGCAAAGTCACTAATCTTACAGTAAAAAAAATTCTTCATAAGCATAATCTGCGCTTTGTCTTGCTAATCCTCCCCCCTGTGTTGGAATTTGTGGTTTTGGAACTCATTCTTTCGCCATCTGTATCGTCATGCGTTGCAGTCAGCTGGGGGGAGGATTTATTTATAAAGTGTTGTTGCATAAAATCAAAAGCCAGTAATAAAGGTTTGTCTTTTTTCATGGAATTTCCTGGAGTAACAAAGTTGATGTTGAACAACAAAATTGTGCAGACTAAAGAACACATTTCAGCACCAACACAGCTACAAATTTGCATATGCAAATATGCAGTGATAACCATCATGTACACAAACATGTACCGATAACTGCCATAGACATATACACAAACATATACAGACGCGTGCAGAAGCAAGCGTGTTTGAACCAGCTCAAGCTTGTGGGAAAATCTGTACTCGTTAGTAACTGACTCCGCCCTGCTGGCTCCAGGAGTTTACAGCTCGCGCACACACACACACACACACACTCACAAGATGAGATAAAAGCTATTTGAACAGCTCTCTGCTGCCTTTTTAACATTCTTTGTTTATTTTCAGACTATTTTTGTCTTTGCCTCTCATATCTCTTTCTCTCATTTGTATGTTTGTTTCCTTTTTTTCCAACAATACCTTTTTTGAAAAATAGCTCCTCATCGTCAAAACTGCCCATGCACCAAATCCCAAGCCTGTCTTTTAGCAAAACATGTCCCCAAAAAGGAAACAAAAACATTTGTTTATTTGATTTTATACAAGTATTTAATTTAATACACTTTATCGGGCTTTGCAAATTATACACACTAGTACATGCCCATGCTGCAGCATTTTTTGGTGTTTGTTGTACTGATATACTTAATCATAATTAAAAAAAATTATACATCTCATTATGGCTGCAAATTGATATGACTTATAATTGGCTTATTCATGTCAAAAACAGGCACCTGACAGAAATGCATATCACAAAACGCTGGAAAAATGGTGACTTTGTTGAACAGACTAAATAGTAAGTTAATATGTCAAATGATGTGCCACAACTACTTTGTAAACAATGTGATGTAACTAGTGCAAACATCACATTTTTTAAATGAAAATGAACCAAGAATAAAATCAGTGTTTGATAAATAAGATGTTATTTATATGAAATTAAAATGATGTGATGCGTTTTCTATTGTTTTATAGGGGCATAAACTCTACAAATGGCTGATTTTAGCCTGCCAGGATTCAGTGCTGAACTCTTAATGGTGTAGGACAAAGATTTTGTATATTATAATAAGACACCCCTCTATTCATTAGTGCAAATCACTTTTTTGTGCTTTAAGGCTTCTCATTCTAAAATTTATAATGTAATATTCAGGACACATAAGACATAAAGCTCTTTGTGACCAGAAACCAAAATTTCATATTAATGCCACAGTACAGAAAATCACAAAACTACCCCAGTCTTTACTTTTCCTCCTAAAAATTGTACGACTTCAGTGTGAGAATTAAAATAAAAAAGGAAACTAAGGATTTACCACTGATGACAACAGGATATCCTTCTAAAGGTGCACAAGTTTTCAAAGGATAACTACAACATGCTCCTGGAATTGCACAAAGTCAAAACAGAAACATTTTTGGAAGCCGCTGGTTGTCGTGGTCGATAGTGACGGCTGCATGGTGACGGCTTGCTGATGCGTGAAATCAAAAAGCAAATGTGGCTCATAGTGCTGTGTTAGCCTTAATACTTAAAAGAAAAATGTTTTACTGCTGTTAAATCTAAACCAAACCCTTTATCTTAAAAAAACAATGGGAGTGGAGATTGTTTTGTTTTTTTACTCCACAGCTCCATATGCCCCAGTTCACTGAAGTTTTGAAAGTGGGAGTTCTTGCCTATTGAGAAGTAGTAAGAACCCAGCTTCAATACTGTAGCTGTGAATAACTCTCTACCTGAGTGTTGTTTTTGTACCTAAACCTAGCACCCATGGCAATTCTAGAGTTTGCTGGGGCTCAATAAAAAAATAATTAGGGTCCCCCTCTAGCTATCCCATCTATCAGCATAGGTTTTAATTCATTTGATAGGCACAATGTAAAGAGAGAACTCTTATCAATATAGCTTTGCATCTAAAAGTCAACTTATTACCTTTGTAACTGCAATTTGTAACTAGGAAGCACACCATGTCAACTGACAGCAGTTTTGAAACGTTTAATAACAAATGTAAACGAGTTTTTGGGGCAAGAGGTGAGCGATACAAAACCAGTGCTGGAGCAGGGGTGGAGTTTCTGCCAGAGAGAAGGCGTTAAAAGCAGACAAGTGGAGTCTGATAAGAGTTTTCAAAGTTTGTAATTACAGTTTGGGACCTTACTTGAAGATTTCTTGAACAGGTGTTTCAGAGGGGCAGTTGACAGGCAGGTGATAATCCAGTGTAGTACAAAGAGACCCGTTGGAGCATGGGCAGGCAGGTAAGTTGCAAGTTGGTCCTTTTGCTTGTGATCGCATGATCCACTGCGGTAGGTAAAGACTGTTAAAATTTCGTGTTACGGTATTTTCTGCACTATAAGGCGCATTTAAAATCCTTTAATTTTCTCAAAAATTAAAAGTGCGCCAATCCAATGCACCTTATGTGTGAATTCTGGTTGTGTTTACTGACCAACCGATTTTATGCGGTACACGGCGCTCAAAAATCTGTCAAAAAATGCTTTAGTACGACTTTGGTAAGCTACGAAGTCGCACCGCCTAATGGATTGTTGGAGTATTACGGCTACCGTAGTCAGGAGCTTCATGGAGTAATCTGGGTCCAAAACTCTGTTATCTTTATGTCCCAAAGTCAAACAAACACTGCGGCATCACTGAGAGATAAAAACTGTCTAAATTCTTTCATCTTTAATAAAATGAGCAGCGTTGCTGCTTTACCAGGTATAACAATTAAGTTTAACATCCAGGCATCCATGAAAACAGAATTTAAATTAAATTTAACAAAGTAGGAAGTTAACAGGAAGTTAGCTCACTAGTTTCCATCTAAACATGATATACCACGTTCTAATTGAGAGATTTCTGAAAAAATTAAACACTTCCAACATAAATGAAGACAGAAAACTAAACAGCAGTGACATTTGTAGGGTTACTGGTTACTACGCAATCGCTAGCGACACAGCTATGTTAGCATAACATAAACAGTGAAGCGGGAGAATGAGTGCTAACTTTTTTCCACTCTATAAAAGTTAACGTGAGGATTCCCGATGGTTAGAGACAAATGCAATTGCATGTCAAGATGCTGTAAACAGACCAAACTTCAGTCAGGAGAACAACTGAGATAATCCATTCACAATATGAGGTTAGTCTTTAATATACAGCAACAACATGGGAGTAGAGCAGTTGCGATGTTGCTTTACTAACCAGCATAATAGTATACCTAACACGAAGCTATCTATGCTAACAAGTTGACTGTCGCATTATGGCTAGCAGACCTGGACTCCCTGTGTTACTCTTCTCACCAAAATAACTAAGCTTAAAAATCAAACTAAAGTGAAAAAAGGAACAGTATGATGCTAATGGACTACATTCTATTGTTTCTCTCTCACAGTAAAGCTCTGACAAACAGCATTTAGGTATTTAGCATTATGTTTAATCGTTATTATCAGCTACGCTCACTACTGTCTTTCTTTTTCTTCCCTCTTTTTTCTTTCACTCTGAGGCGGATAACTCTTCTTTTTCACTGAGAGGCGTTTTTTGCTGTCATTTGGTTTGTTTCAACAGAATTATGCATGCCACCTGCAGCTGAAGTGAAATGAATGGAGTCATGTGGGTCCCTGAGGAGGGTCAAGTATCTCCTTGTCATTGCAAACTTTAAACTTTGCCACTAGTGCAGTTTGAAGTTTGTCGGCACTCAGGGGGCCTCAGGACCCAAGCAGTTGCTTGCCTTTTCCTTTCTCCTGAAGAGATTTGTAAAAATTTTGGAAGGACTGACAAATTTTTTCGTTCTGTACAACTCAAGATCAGAACGGAAAACATTTCTATATCTCTTACTTGAGACACAAAGTCGCAAGCAACTTTTCTTTTGAATAAAGTTAGTGAGTGGGAAAGCTTGGGAATGACACTTCAGCACTAGAGTACCAATATGAGCTGTTCTTTAGACACCCTGACATGGTGAGATTATACATTTAATACTCAAACCTTTCAGAAATACTCAATCATATTTTCATTTGATCATATTCTCTGTCAATACCTCTCCTCATCTCTTCTTTCCCAGAATGAAAGCATGCATTGGTTCTCAATGACCTGCTCCCCACACATTAACTTTGACCTTTACGGCCGCTCCTCTAACAAGCCCGTACGACCGCCAGCTGACACCGCGTACACAGAAAAGCGACAAGGACACGGACATGCTTTTCAGCACATAAATGGACATGCTCTCACATAGAAGCAGTGGCACAGAGAAAAACAAGTACACACACAGCAATCACCACTTTTCCTTATCATCACTGTTCCAGCTCCTCCCTTTTATTATCACACAGCCCGAGGCTAGGCAGCATCCAGTCTGGCTCGCATTCAGCACTTCCTATCCCCAATGAACAGCCATTTACTGTTCAGCTCACAGTTATCAATTACCATCATCGCCATTATTACCACGACTCTTCCACTTCAAAGCCCCCATCAAAGGCGTGTCATTGGGGACAACTTTCACATGGGATAAAGATTTTATTTTGAAGTTTTCATGTACAAAAACAGCAAACAACACAGATAACTGTTTTAACTTTGGCGTTCATTTTCATTCCAAAATGAGTTATCTGCTGTTTGAAGCATGTGACGCCCTCGTTTGTAAAGCGATTACTCGCTGGAGAAGAAAGAGACTAAAGAGCTGGAAGGTTTGTTATTCTTCACGTACACCATTTTTTTATGCATTATGGGTGTGAAATGTTTGTAGTCTGCTTCATGAAACAGGTGCCATTCAAGCAACAGTATAAACGTCCCGTGTACCATTGGCACTGTAATGTATAGTCAAGTTACAGTATTAGTTTAATAAGATAAAGATAATATTTAATTGATTAGATAGACTAGATTTTAAAACTGTTTTTCAATGTTAAACTGCATTTTACTGGATCAATATGTATATTTGAATACAAAGTAGGAAAAAGAAGTGTAGTTTCAATGATGCATCTTAATTTTCTACATGATAAAGAAATACTGATTCAGGTTTAAATTGTAAGAAACAAATGTATGAAGTTCAATCTTTATATTACAAAAAAGGGCCATGAGGATAATCCATAAAACTGGTTACAGAGATCATACAAATCCACTATTCTTAAAATCAAAAATTCTAAAATTCACAGATCTGGTTCATTTTCTCACGGCACAAATTATGTATAAAGCAATAAACAACCTACTTCCTGACAATTTTCTAAAATTGTTTTCTAAAAGGGAACGGGAATACAATTTGAGGGGGGAATTAAATTTAAAACATCCTTGTGTCCGTACAACATTAAAAAGTTTTTGCATCTCTGTGTGTGGAGTGAAGCTGGGAACAGACTAAGTAAAGATATGAAGCACTGTCCAAGCATGAGTCAGTTTAAAAAGCGGTTTAAGGATATGGTTTTTGCAGGGTACAGGGAGGAGGTAGAGATTTGATAGGGTGTTCTTGTCCAATATTTTCATGTGTG
>VUQR01031311.1:0-11090 GCA_015108515.1 Hemichromis elongatus | reverse complement strand
TATAGCAGCTAGTCTAACTTGTGATAGCAGAGCTGTACATTTGAATGTTTTCAGAAATCTCTCAGTCAGAACATGCTATATCATGTTTAGGTGGAAACTAGTGAGCTAACTTCCTGCTAACTTCTAACTCTGTTAAATTGAATACATTCTGTTTTCATGGCAGTCTGGATGTTAAACAAAATTATTACACCTGGTAAAGCATCAACACAGATCATTTTATTAAAGATGAAAGAATTTAAACAGTTTTTAACTCTCAGTGATGCTGCAGTGTTGATTTGACTTTGGGACCTGAAGCAGACGGAGTTTTGGACCCAGATTACTTCGTGAGGATCCTGACTGTGGTGGCCATAATGCTCCGACAATCCATGAAGCGGTGTGACTTCGTAGCTTACCAAAGTTGTACTAAAACATTTTTTGAAGGATTTTTGAGCACCGTGTACCACATAAAATCGGTTCGAGGTCAGTAAGCACAACCAGAATTCATACATAAGGCACAAAATGATTTTTGATAAAAGGATTTTAAGCGGAAAATATGATATATAGAAGAAAAGAATATGTTGTGATTTATATTGTTACCACACATGCTTCAAATTATGAATTGATTATGAATTAAAATGATGACTTTTAGGCCATATTGCCCAGCCCTAATGCCAACATAACAATTAGCAATTTTTGGTCCACAAAAATGGAAAAAAATGAAGCAATTAATGCAACTGAATAATCAAAAATAAATAAATAAATAATAACTTTTATTTGTATTATCCATCCATCCATGCATCCATCCATTCTCTTCTGTTTATCCTTATCTAGATAAGCTGTAATTACTGGGTTATCTGAAACCCAGTAATTACACCATTTCAAGTCCTCACTTTTGGTTTGATAGCGGTTTTTAGTAGATAAAGGTGAATGGCTTTAACATGAATTGAGCTGCGGTTTAGGGAAAGCCTCAGAGGGGACTGGCAGGCCGCAGGGCCTGGCAGATCCCCATGTACTGATGAGAAGTAAAGAAGTGAAAGAACTGAAAAAGGGGAGGAAGGTTGGGGCACAAAAACGAGAATGAACAGCTTGTAGAACTGAGAGGTCATATATAGATAAGCACCGGGGGCGTGTTCGGAGCAGTGGTCCCACTCGTGAAATTCAGATAGTTAATTTCCAATTTTAAGTGGCAAAATCTGCTGCACAGGATGAGAAAAATTGATCAGGAATATAGTGTATCTGTGTAACAATTTAAAACCTTATTAATGTTCCTTAAATGTAGTTCATATGTAACACCTTACTACCTTAAAGAGGACAATTTTTTAAGTTATAATTAATTCAACTTTGAATGATATTCTTCATCTAACAGAGTCAGAGGTCTTAGAAATCATAATAAAATGTCCAGTATGAATTAGGTGGCAGGGCAGAAACAGCAAGCGGACCCGTAGTCTAAACTTTCCATCAAAGCAACTGTCTAGAAAATAACCCGACTTTATAATAGCAATGTCAAACCTGTTCTGCTTCATGACTCAGAGCGCTGGTGCATAGCAAAAGTACATGAACAGGATCAATGGTTCTCACAATGGATGCCTGAAAGAAATGCTCAAGTAATGTTTAATTAAAAGCCGTACACGAGACAAAGTGCAATCCAACTTTGGCGCGTATTGTGGCTTGGGCATGTCCTGGATCAGAACCACATACCAAAACTCAAAACAAGGTTAACCCAATGCATGCCATGTTTATATATCGTTGTAAATAAATGCAGATTTACCTAATTTGTCATAATTCTTATAAGATCATTCTTATTTTTACAAGAGCAAGAAAATGAAAATAAACAGATGAATCTGCATGTCTGTTCTGGCAGAATGTCCTCATACTTTTAACTATTTCATGTTGGCTTGCTGGGAACTCATAAAACTACCGCTCACCATGTGTTTCAACCATTCCTAGTTTGCAAGTGCATTAATGATTAACTGAATTTGTATTGCCTTAGGAAAGGCTGATAACATCCAATAAAGCCATTTAGTACGTCTCCATAACTCACCTGTGTTGGTTTATAGTAACACACCACCTCAGGTCTATTGGCATCTATTGTCTTTGGTGGATGGTTGTACAAATATAAGTGAATGAGACACCATCCAATCTAAAGTATGGCTGCTGTAAAATGCTGCCATATGCTCTTGAACTCTTTGTTTCCCATTATTTTTCTGCCAATGTACAGTATAGCAAAAATTGAGAGCAACCTGCAACATCAATAAAATGTTAATGATTCAAAATGTTAATCTCATAAATCTCCAGTTATTGTATGCTAAACTGACACTAATAGTTACTACAGTAATTGCACACTGCTGTGACTGCAGTTTATCACAGTGTGCAGTCTATATATGAGACCATTTTCCTGGCCACATTTTTTGATGATCCACTTGAACTCTGAAGTCCGTTCTTGTCCAGGTTCTGACCTTCAGACCACTCAGTTCAAAGTTATAATGTGTATTTGGATCCAGCACTTTAAGTTAGGCTAACAGTCCACACTGAGCTGAAAATTTGATGCCTTTGATAATAACTATAATGAAATGCTAACAAAGGCAGTGACAAAGTTTTTCTTTCTGCTAGCAAGGTTTAAATTAAATGAAAATCGACCCTGACTCACTGACCAGGCTATTTCACAGTGAGCCTGCCAACTTCCCAAATCACTGCTGCTAGTTAAGAGAGAGCATCCATCAGAACACTTCTGGAAATTTGTATTTTTGATCAAAGAACTACAGCCAAAATATCTTTAATACTACTATCTTGAATGACTGAAAAGCAATGTTGGCCTATTCCACTTTTATTTTATTTTTATTTTATTCTAAAAAGTAATGACACTTTACCTGCACTGCCCACAGCAAGAATGAGCAGTAGAAAAGACATGACTTTTTTCAAACATAGAAAAGTAATCTTGCCTGTACATTCTTAGTGAGAGTGAGCAGCAGAACTTATTGCTGTCTAGTATTTGTGGGAAACCTGACAATCTTTCTCAAAAAAAAGGAAACTGTTCCACGCTGACAGGAAAGGCCTATGTGTTATTGTCTTCACTCTCAGTTACTTTTCTATAATTTTACATAGAAAACCTATCTATCTTTGATCAGGCAACACCTACAAACCCCACAGTCCCGACAGCGGGTCTCTTGTTTTTAAGCCATTGTATAATTCTTATATATTCTGTTTTAACAATATACAACAGGGCTAAATTCCCATAATTCTGAGAAATAATTTTAAAAAAGTGGAAGTGGTCACTTTCAACTTGATGACACAAGCTAACAAATAACCAAACATTTGGATGAATAATGACATGAATCCATGTACAAAGAATGTACGTGATACATTGTCATCATATCTTATCCTAACATGTCCTTGGGATTAGTCTGGGAAAAAATATTAAAGGGAATAATGTATTATTGTATTGTTGTGCGGACCTTACCTTACAATATAAAGCACACTGTTGCTATATAAATACAATTGTACACTAAATTAAATGAATCCCTGTTGCTGAAGTGAACAACTCATCAATCACTGACACTAGTGTATATTAGGTTTGTTAGCATTTTGCCTGGAGCCCTTGAGGTGACTATCCAAGTTACATAAGCATGCTGAATGGTAGCTGAATGGTAGCAAACATTTGTGCTAGATAAAGAAGCCCTTGAAAGCTGTGAATCCACCTGTATACTGTTTGTCTTGTCTCAAAGAGCTCCCACTCGCTGTATGACAGTGTTCAAATATACAAGTGTTGCCAAACACTGCTGGGTGTTTGAAGTCTATACCAAGTACTTTGTACTTGAACATACAAATACAAGCAGGCAGTCAATACATGAAGCTAGAGAAAAACCAGTTGAATAATTAAATAGCATTGGAATCCATTGAAAAACAAACCACACTGTGAGATTTGCACCTATTTCATGCTCAGAGCTGTCTCTGGAAAAAGTAGACTTTTCATGGGACTTTTAATCTTTTTTTAATTGTTATTTTTAAAGGCACAGTCCTTTCTATAATGTTCTGTTCTGTGCACATGAGTATTTAGAGAGTTCATTTAATAAAAAAAAGTCAAGTTGTCATTGAAATATTAACTTTTTACTACCATTATTCAGAGTAACTCAAATTATACCATGACTGCATAATGTAGGGTGGTTTTACTATTTATCTCCTGTACCTTCATTAATTTCCAATATTTAATAAAGGAAAATGTAATACTTTAAAAATACAGGGGGCATGCATATGTATTGAGGTGGCTGTAGCTCAGGAGGTAGAGCAGGTGACCTACTTGGTAGTTCGATTCCTGGCTCCCCTGGCATGCTAAATATCCTGGGGCAGGATACTAACCCCCACTTGCTCTCCTATACAGCTATCAGAGTATGAATGTATGTTAGTTAAAAAGCACTGACAAAGCAGAGACAACAGTGCTTTTGTGAAATGGGTGTTAATGGGTGAATGTGGGGTGTTGTATAGAACGCTTTGAGTGCTCTGGGAGAGTAGAAAAGCTATATTTAAGAATCAGTCCACTTACAATGTATTCATTCACGTCATTATTTTCTTCTCACCACTGTACATGCTTCCCTTAAGCAGTATAATCAGAAGACATAGTATACATTTTCACTGCTATGCAGATGACACCCAACTTTATCTATTCATGAAGCCAGATAACACACACCTATTAGTTAAACTGCAGGAATGTCTTAAAGACATAAAGACCTGGATGGCCTCTAACTTTCTGCTGCTTAAATCAGATCAAACTGAGGTTATCGGCCCTGAAAATCTTAGAAATGTGATATCTAACCAGATTCTTACTCTGGATGGCATTACCTTCTTACCACTGTGAGAAATCTTGGCGATGTCACCAGGATATGTCCTTCAATGGATATATTAAACAAATATGTAGGACTGCTTTCTTCCATTTGCGCAACATCTCTAAAATTAGAAATATCCTGTCTCAGAGTGATGCTGAAAAACTAGTTCCTTATTACTTAATTCTTTATGTCCTGATGACCTAAAAATTTTCTGAAAAGCCTTCACTTAATCCAAAATGCTGCAGTACTGACAGGGACTAGGAAGAGAGAGCAGATTTCTCCTGTATTGGCTTCCCTTCATTGGCTCCCTGTTAAATCCAGAACCAAATTCAAAATCCTGCTCCTCAAATACAAGGTCTTAAATAATCGGACCCCATCTTATCTTAATGATCTTGTAGTTCCATATCACCCTATTAGAGCACTTCGCTCTCGCACTGCAGGCTTACTTGTTGTTCCTAGAGTATTTAAAAGTAGAATGGGAGGCGGAGCCTTCAGTTTTCAGGCCCCTCTTCTATGGAACCAGCTTCCAGTTTGGATTCAGGAGACAGACACTATCTCCACTTTTAAGATTAGGCTTCAAACTTTCCATTTTGATATAGTTAGGGTTGGACCTGATCCAACCCAAAGTCTAATTCTACGCCGCTGGGGGCTTCCTATGATGATGCACTGTGCTTCTTCTTCAGTTACCTTTTTCTCTCACTATGTGTTTATACACCTCTCTGAGTTGAAATATTTGTTATAAATAATCCCTGTCTCTCTTCCAGAGCATCTGCTTGTCCTGTCTACATCTGCTCACCCCCAACTGGTTGCAGCAGATGGTCGCACCTCCCTGACCCTGGTTCTGCTGGAGGTTTCTTCCTGTAAAAGGGGAGATTTTTCTTCCCACTGTCGCCAAAGCGCTTGCTCATAGGGGTCCTTTGGTGGCCCAGATCTGGTCTGCTAGAGGTGGCCCACACATGGACCAGCACAAGGCCAGTTGCAGACACACTGCTGGCCCTGTGCTGGCCCAGAACAGTTTCAGCTCTTGCCCCAGATGTCAGCCTAATGTGTACCTTAATCAAGCCATGTAATAACAACATGTGCCGGAACATAATAGTGCAAAAGAAACATGTGAAACCTCTGTTCGATTTTCCTGAACCTTGTTGATGGCTTCCTTGTTGCAGAGTAACTTACTAAGGGGGATTTAACTAAATATTAGTGGGTGTGTATGAGTATATTTGAGCCTGTATGCAACATGAATACATAAACTCAAGCCCAGACTTTACAGTGATTCTTATGTGGACTATTGTTATGAAGGGCTTAGCACTCACATACATTAGGTTGGACCTCTTTTGTCTTCTGAACTGTCTTAATTCTTCATGGAACACATTCAATAAAGCTTTGGAAACAGAGACCTTGTGTCACGGTTCTGGGTCTTTTTTGACCCAGTATTTTGAGTCTCTTGTGTTTTGTTATTTTATATTATGGTTTATATTCCAAGTCCTTTGTTGTGTTGTTTTGATTATTTTTGTTATTATTATTATTCATATTACCTTTGGTTTGGTTATGGCTGTTAGGGTTTTACTTCTTAGGTTTTGTTATATGGCTTCCCTGTGTTCCATGTTGTGTTCACTCTGTGCCTTTCTGCCCCACGTTTCAGGTCTCTGTGTCTGGTCTCCCCAGTCTCTGTTAACTTTACGTGTTTAGAGTTCAGTCGGTGTGTTTCCTGTTTTATTTTAAAGGTCCATGTCTCATGTCAGTGTTTCTAGTTTTGCTTCCTTTGTCTCGTCCTCCCAGCTGTGCTCTCCTTCTGTGTCTCATTCCCCTCGTTATCCTTCAGGGCCGCGTTTGTCTTTGTCAGTGTTGTGATCTCTGTCATACATGTCTGTGTTCCACCCAGCCTGCCTAGTTTATTTTTGTATCATCAAATTTAGTTAACTTTCTCACAAATGTCTGGCATTAAATCTGCCATTCTGAGTTTAAGTTTTGCCTCTGTGTTTGAGTCTGCATTTTGGGTCCTTTCCTGCCTGCTTGCACACAGATCATGACACCTTAGTTCATATTGATGTGATAGGACCACACAGCTGCTGTAAAAAAAAAAATTTGGGGGGGTCAATTTTTTGGGGGGGCACATTCATTTAAATCCATTTCCAATTCCTTAAAAACTCAGACCAGCCTGTCTGGGACCATTGACCATGCTGCTTTCAGAGTCACTTAAATGACCGTAACCATTATAATGCTTTGAATTTTAATTTAATGCCCTTGCTGTTGTTCACACATATGGCTGGCAGAGTCATACGATTTGAGCTGTTTTCCAAAGGGGTGTAGCTTTACTTTTGTTTAAAAAGTAGCAAAAAAGCATAGCAAAAAGTTTACAGCTGATGCTGTAAATGGCACACTGGCATTTGCTCCAAGGACTCACAAAAAGCTACACAAATGTGCCCCATCTCTTCTTTTCTTTTAATATAGCCCACAAAAGGCATGACTCTCCAGCTGTGTAGCAAATATGAGCTCCATTGTGGAAGAAAGAAAAGAACAACTTTTTGCCTTCAACTCCACCTAGTATGAATAGTAAAAAGCTCTCTCTCTCTCTCTCTCTCTCTTTCTCAGTACAGGGCATTAGAGTATAATTCAGGGGGCCTGTTTGTTGCAGTGGATAATGCGCCTCATAGTGTTGCCTGCTGTCACTTAGGTCTTTGCTTAATAGAAGGCTAATATTGGCAGTTGAGAATACACACACAGAGTTATGATTTCTCTTTATTTCCACTTTAGAATCATGATCTGGAGGCCATTGACCTATTACACTCCTGGTGCTTGTTATTCTTCTGCTTTTTATATTTATATGATTTTTATGACCACTGGACTTTTAGATGTGGCACTGCTTTTGCTTGGTCCTCATTTAGATTGTTTGCTACACTGTTTTATTCCCATTTATGATCTGCCTGTCATTTCAATCAAAGATTTGGATTTTGGACTTTTATTTTTCCTTCTGCTGTCCTGTTTTTGGTTTGTTACAGTCATATTTGCCCAACAATCTGTGGAGTGATGAAAATATGCTTATGTTTGGCTTGCTTATATTCAGTCTGAAAGACATTGTACTTGAGTGGAAAACATTTCCACTTTTCTTGAAAACTGAAAGAGAGCTTTTCTTTCCCTACTGGAATGAGTCCAGGAGCTTTTCATTAAAGCAGACTCGACACAGGCCTTCATAGCACTTTCTTTCATTCAGGTTGGCAAAAAGACACAGTGAATCTCAAAGAAAAGGAAATAAAGGCAGGGGAGCAAAATTCAATTCAGCCCGTGTCAGAAGTCACACTTCATGAGGCCATGTGTGTAAATGGTAACTGCACACAGTCAGAGACATGACAGGGCATCATAAACAGCCTCAACAAAAGACAGAAAACGATCACTGAGGGATTAGTGCTTAGCATCTGGACTTCAGTGCATATGTGTGTATGTGGTTGTGTTGTCTGCTATGCTTGGTTAGCCAGTTATAGTAGTTGCCTTATGTGTTAGTATCTTGCTGGCTCAGTGGCCCTGGCTAATTGCCGGTCTGCTTAATCCATGTGGGCACAGAGCCATTAACCTTGGTGTCAGCAGATAACAACTGCTGGATATACAAGAGCCACTCGTCTAGCTTGGGGGTCACTGCACCAAATGCTCTGATTAACACTGGGACCGCTATGGTAATCTGTGTGCATACTAGGGTTGGCTGATATGTAAAAATTTTCCAACCGACAATCGTAAATCCAATAATCGACGATAGGCGATGTATTTGCACGTGCGCAGACTTCTTGATGGGTGGAGCAATGTAATCATGCACAGAATGATTTGCGTGTTTTCAACACAGAAGAAGTCCAAACATGGACGAAGTAATTGGATATATATATATATATATATATATAGTCGCCAATTTGGGATTTCTTTGGCTTTAAACCAGATAAATAGATTTGTTGTAATTTGTTGTAAAACAATGTAACATAATGTCTGTGGACTACTCTAATGTGCTCTATATTGGCCTTAACAAAGCTTGCCTTGCTTTGGCAAAACAAAAATTGTTAGAAAGATACATGTTTAAAAAAAATGAAGTTCAAAAATCAGATTTTTCATGCCTAAAGATGAATAAAAAACTTAAGTACAAAATCCTGACTGAGGTTGTCATAATTCATGCATGAACAAGTTAAAACCTTTAATGGGTCAGCACCATTTTACATATCAGTCATGACCCCATACCGTCGTTCAAGATCATCGCATGGACCAGCTGCTCCTGGCAGTCCCAAAAACCAGACTGAAAACCAGGCGCAACTGAGCTTTTTCAATTATTGCCCCTAAATTGCGGAATGATCTCTGCGCCCATGTTAGGATGTCCCCCACATTCCCTGTTCTCAAAACTAATTTTTATTCTTCTGCCTCAGAGTAGGATGTTCTGACCTTCCATCCATCCATTCGCTTACACTTATCCTTTTCAGGGTCGCTGCTATCCCAGCTGTCATAGGGCGAGAGGCAGGGTACACCCTGGACAGGTCGCCAGTCTGTAGCAGGCCTAACACATAGAGACAACCATTCGCTCTCACATTCACACCTATGAGCAATTTGGAATGATCACTTAACCTATCCCCACAAACTGCATGTCTTTGGACTGTGGGAGGAGAGAACCCACGCAAACACGAGGAGAACACACACAGAAAGAAAGTCTGATGATGGAATTGAACTTAGGACCTTCTTGCTGTGCGGCAACAGTGCTAACCACCATTCCACTGTGCTGCCCTATGTTCTGACTTCCTGTTTATTATCAATGTTAATTCTGTTGTTGCTATAGTTGTTTTTGTTTCTGTTATTGTGAAATCATCCGCTGGCTCAAAGCAGAATAACTTCACTTCAACTTCACTTGACACGGTGGACTGGCATTGTCTATTACATGTTATGCCATGGCACTGGGTTGAATTGGCACATGTATTGTAACATCTGCTTATGCATGTTGCACACTTGGAATAAAAGCAATTAAAACCAGCGTAACTTTGTGAGTTTGCATTTACTATGTCTGTAAATATATAGACATAGTACACCGTTACACATTTGTACAGTCTCACACAGCTCTTGTTAGGTGCACTGTATTTGGTGAGTGGCCAGGTTTGTTTACTCCCACTAGAGCTGCTGATTTCAGGAGATAGAGTACAACACAATACACCACAAGAGGGAGTATCGCTATTGGCCTCCAGTAACACCTGGAGTTGTTTTAGACCAAGTTACGTACATCAGTGTGCACATAAAACAAAATATAGGACTATTTTCTTCTATTTGCACAATATCTCTAAAATTAGAAACATCCTGTCTCAGAGTGATGCTGATAAACACGTTCATTATTACTCAATTTTTTATTTTCAGGATGCCCCAAAAAGTCTCTGAATGGTCATCAGTCCAAAATGCTGCAGCCAAGACCAAGCATATTTCTCCTTTATTGGCTTCTATTCATTGGCTGTTAAATCTACAATTTAATTTTAAATCCTGCTCCTCACATACAAGGTCTTAAATAATCAGGCCCCATCTTATCTTAATGACCTTGTAGTACCATATCACCCTATTAGAGCACTTCGCTCTCGCACTGCAGGCTTACTTGTTGTTCCTAGAGTATTTAAAAGTAGAATGGGAAGGAGAGCCTTCTGTTTTCAGGCCCCTCTTCTATGGAACCAGATCTAAGTTTGGATTTTGGGGATAGACACCTTTTTTACTTTTAAAACGTTCATTTTTTTAAGCGTTCATTTTTGATGAAGAGTAGAGTCCAAATTTATGAAGTGACTCTGCACCATCCCTTAGTTTTGAGACATTAGAGCATGCTGTAGGTATTACAGGTACTGCGCTACAGTGGTTTGTATCATATCTATCAAATAGACTGCAATTTGTTCATGTAAATGGAGAATCCTCTCCATACACTAAGGTCAAATACGGTGTTCCACAGGGTTCAGTGCTAGGACCAATTCTGTTTACATTATACATGCTTTCATTAGGCAGTATCATCAGAAGACATAGTATACATTTTCACTGCTATGCAGATGACACCCAACTTTATCTATCCATGAAGCCAGATAACACAAACCAATTAGTTAAACTGCAGGAATGTCTTAAAGACATAAAGTTCTGGATGGCCTCTAACTTTCTGCTGCTTAATTCAGATAAAACTGAGGTTATTGTACTCGGCCCTGAAAATCTTAGAAATATGGTCTCTAACCAGATTCTTACTCTGGATGGCATTACCTCAGCCTCCAGTAACACTGTGAGGACCCTTGGAGTCCTGTTTGACCAAGATATGTCCTTCAA
>VUQR01031310.1:0-12800 GCA_015108515.1 Hemichromis elongatus | reverse complement strand
TAAAATTAGAAATATCCTGTCTCAGAGTGACGCTGAAAAACTAGTTCATGTATTTATTAGTTCCAGGCTGGACTACTGTAATTCATTATTATCAGGAAGTCCTAAAAACTCTCTGAAAAACCTTCAATGAATCCAAAATGCTGCAGCCAGAGTACTGACAGGGACTAGAAAGAGAGAGCAGATTTCTCCTGTATTGGCTTCCCTTCATTGGCTTCCTGTTAAATCCAGAATTGAATTCAAAATCCTGCTCCTCACATACAAGGTCTTAAATAATCAGGCCCCATCTTATCTTAATGACCTTGTAGTACCATATCACCCTATTAGAGCACTTCGCTCTCACACTGCAGGCTTACTTGTTGTTCCTAGAGTATTTAAAAGTAGAATGGAAGGAAGAGCCTTCAGTTTTCAGACCCCTTATTTTTAATGGAACCAGCTTACAGTTTGGATTCAGGAGACAGACACTATCTCTACTTTTAAGGCTTAAAACTTTCCTTTTTGCCAAAGCATATAGTTAGGGCTGGACCAGGTGACCAAAGTGCTTGTCATTTGATTGTTGGATTTACTCTTTATGTATTATTGTAGGGTCTACCTTACAATATAAAGTGCCTTGAGGCGACTGTTGTTGTGGATTGGCGCTAGATAAAAAATTTGAATTGAAGTGTCGCCCATTCTACCTACCGAGAGTTTTCCTCCCACTGAATGTCCTCCCACCAAATGCTAATGCTAACTTGGCACTAGCAAAACTGTCTCATGCTATCAACGAGCTCCAAACAGTGCAACCGGGAGTTTTTTTTTGTCGTAGCTGACAGCTTCAACCACACAAATCTCAAGACAGTTCTCTCCAAATTCCATCAACATGTGAACTTTCCAACCAGAGGGGATAACTGGATAAAGCAGATCTCCAGGTAGGGTATATAGATGTTGTTTCGCACCTCTTCCAGACACTCTTCCATGCAGCGTTGGAAGACTGCGGGGGCATTCATTAGCCTGAATGGGATCCTTTTTCATTCATACAAGCCCCATGGTGTCACAATAGCAGTTCACTTGATTCACCAACAATGGGGGCCACTTATTGGGCTTCTCTAAAAGTGTGGCTGGATACACAGCTTGAATTTGTTCTAAGGCTTGACACTTTCTCTAGGCCATCACATTACGCTGGTGCTTATTTCTCTGTTTGACTAGTGGAATTTTGGTTATTATTCTATGACAAATGATGACAACTTTAACCAATACATAAATGACAATCTTGTAGATTCTCCATAAAAGTATTATACTTTTAACAATAGGCAAATGTCATTCCAATCACACTCATGCTAACTTGCAGATAGCCATTTTGTTACCATACTTATGGTAATACAACAACATGAGCAAATTGTTAACACAATGAAAGAAACATAGAAGTTGTCATTATAACAGAAATCTGTAACGTCCATTTCAGTGTGAAGTGCAAACTTACCAAAGGTCTGAAAAAGAAAAGGGGGGAAACTGCAAGGCTGTACTTCACATTTCATTTCTGTTTAGCGGAATTGCTACTAAAACCTAGAAATGATCTTGAGGCGGTACAGTATGACTTAAACACTTCCTGCCAGTGTTTGGCAGAGTCAGTGTGAGACTAAACTTAAAACGTTATTTTAAAGAAGATTTTAAAAGCCTCTTCTTTATTTATCTCTACCCCTGGAGACAGTCAAAACTGCTTCATCAATCTTTCTTACTTCCTTTTCTTATTTCTTCCTCTTTTCTTTCTAAATGATGTCCAACTTGGACTGACAACAGTCAGCATCACCCCTTTGGTTTCTCATTGTCTGAGACTCTCTTCACTTCCACAGTACTATTCACATACTCTTACTTCAAAATTGCCCCTACACTATCACTCTTCCTATCTGTATGTCCCTACGTAGAGCTATTTGTATTGTTATATTTTGTAACTGTCTAATTCATTTGAACTTTTTATTGATCTTAGTTGGCTATTGTTCTTACTGTCTTGGAGTACCTGTGACTGCATCATTTCCTCTGGCATTAATAAAGTATTCTGATTCTGATCATGGGAAAACGGTCTGAATCCACCTTTTGTTGCCTTTCACACCACATACAGTATCTACATTCCCTCTCTGTGTGTTTAAATTAAACAGTCACAGTTGAACCAGTTTTTTTTCTTACTCTACATTCTCTTCACACTGCATTAATTTGAACCTTTGCCATCAGGTCACATTAAAAGAGCTTTATTCGCTGCTTCAGGCCAGCTGTAAATACTTGAATAAACATGCAGACTTTGTTGTGGTCTGCTGTGATGCTGGCTGGAAGTGCCTTTTTCAAACACATTCTCAGTAAATTGGAGTTTGCTCCCTGAAAGCTACTCTTAGGACCTGCTAAGTGATGCAGGTGGCTTGCTTTAATATGATGGAAAATGTATTTCTCTTGCCTGTAAATCCTCATTAACACCTGGTAAATATTAACACGTTTTCTCAGACTACAGCTGCCACTTTGTGTCTTTCAAGTGTCCAAAGATCCTTGGTGTTGTTAAGAGTGTAATGCTAGTTGTTCTTTAATCAATTCCAGAAGAAATACTTTTGACCCAGCATTTTGTGTTTCTTTTGTTTTTATGACCTGTTGTGTTGTGGTTATTATTTAGGGTTCATATTGGTATTAAGTAACTTTTGTACATTTAGGCTCCCTTTGTGTTGTTGCCCTGTGTCTTCCCTTCTGTGTTTGGGTGTGTTAGTCCTTGTGCTTTATTTCCCTTTTCTGTGCCCATCTTCCCCTCCTTGTGAGTGTCATTCCATATTTCCCCCATCTATGTTTATCTACCTAGACCTTCTCATTGTGTCCTCCCAGTCCCTGTGTCATGTTATGATTTGATTTTGTCTCCCTTCGTGTCATGTTTCTCTCGCGTCCATCCTCTCAGGCTTCCTCGTGTCCCCTCACTGCCTCTCATTTTGGTTTCCACCTCTCCTGTGTAATGTTTCACAGTTTCCTGTTTTATTGTGGAAGTCTTATGTTTTCATGTTTGGTGTGCTTCCCCTGTGGTGTCATATTCATTCGTGTCAGCTGTGTTCTGTGTTCCCGATTTGTTGCCACTTCCTTGTTATCCTTCTGTGTATTTATGTCAGCAGTTGTGACTCAATTCATAGGCCACATCCTTCCTAGGACCCAGCCTTCATGGTCTATTTGGGCTCTGAAGACCGAGAAGGCTGGAAGTGCAAGGCTGTGAAATGGGCGGTCGAGTCTTCAGATTTGCATCACCAGCTGTCTCGGCGGGGTTTAATAAACTCAGCCGTCTGGTCCTAAAATATAACAGGACACTGGAGTAAATTCTCTACCATCTCACACTTCTGTTTAATCAGTTTTATGTTTGACGTTTATTCAGCTGTGTGAAAACTATAACTTTAATCTCAGCCAAACCGATTTAATCGGGAACAATGAAACTCTGAAAAAAGCCATGTTATCTAAATCAGTGGTTCTCAAACTTTTCACAATGAGTACCACCTCATAAAATATATGGCTCTTGAAGTACCACCCTATAACCGACATTAAAGTACAGTAGTTCAGGCCTATTTAACACCACATACATTTTACACAAGAGAATTTTATTTAATATATAAATGTTATTTAACTTAACTGTCATAAACAGGATGTATTGAGTGATAATAATAACAACTGTATCGCATTAAAACATTCAGGTGGAATATTCGGTCTTTCAGTGATGGCCTGTTGAAAGCTGCTTCCAAACTACTCGGCGTTTATTAAGGCTGTTGTGTTTTTAACATGTTTTAATGCTTTGTATGTTGTTCTATTTAATCTTAACAAGCCCCTAAAAACAGTCAGTGATCACTGTTGGCCTCTCCCGGTTTTTATCACCACTATTCATTTTAAAGCTCAGTTTTTAAACCCTTACGCTGTAACTCCAGCCCAGCCCATGCAGCAGTATATTGACTAACCTGGTATTGTGGCTGGATTATCTCAGTTGTTCTCCTGACGGAAGTTTGGTCCATTTACAGCATCCTGCCATGTGATTGCATTTGTCCCTAACAATCAGGAACCCTCATGTTAACTTTTAGAGAGGAAAAAGTTAACGTTCATCCTCCAGCTTCACTGTTTATGTTATGCTAACATAGCTGTGTCGCTAGCGATCACGTAGCACATCATTATATACCAGCTAGTCCAACTTCAGTAACCCTACAAACGTCACTGCTGTTAAGTTTTTTGTCTTCATTTATGTCTGAAGTGATAGCAGAGCTGTACGTTTTCATTTTTGCTGTGGCGGTTAAGCTGCTGAATTTCTGGCTTCACGACCATCCTTCGTGGTTCTTGTGTGCCAAAGCACAGTTTTGTTCTTCATGGTAATTCAGCTGACAACACGAAAAACCATCAAACGATAAAAACCATCCATCCGCTGTGTGATGACCCTTCTCTGGGAAATACACCGCTCCCAAGGCACTGCTGCTGTGGAGCTACTCGGGCCCGAGAAACTCCTCTCTCACGGGCCTGGTTGATGGTGCAGCTCTTGAGCTCACAGAGAGCACGCTGCGCTTGCTAGGAATAGATGACGATTGATTCCTCCGATAGTTGCCAGTGCAAGCTAGCCTTGCCAACTTCCTGCTGCTGGCCGTGAAGAATTAGCGCTCACTCGCAGAAGAAGCAGATCGCGTTCTCCTGGCTACTAGGAGCTTCAGCATCCAGGCATTAGTCCCCGACTCACTGCCGGCATCTCTCGCACCCCCACGATTCTCCCAGGGGCCTCCGACTCATCAATGATGACTTGGATCACAGCACAGCGGCACTGCAGAGAAGGGCTGTGTTTTTACCATCAGCGTGACAGCGCCGTGCCATTTTGCAGTTTTAAGGCCGAGGGAAACGAGCCCGCCGGTGATAAAGAAAGGCTGCTCTTCATAGAGGACTCACGCTCAGGGAGACTATTTCTAGTTGACTCCGGCTCCCAGAAGAGCCTCGGGAACTCTCGTGTTGTCTTTGCATACCTATTCTTAAAAAATAAAATAGACATTTCCTGCGTACCACTAGAGGGAGCCCAAGTACCACTAGTGGTACGCGTACCACTGTCTGAGAAAGACTGATCTAACCTGAGTAGCTAAAGACCGCCGGGGTCTGAAAACGATGTGCTGGGAGTTCGCTGCTCTCACCGGCTCTAGTGAGCCTCGATCTCCCGGTCAGCTATGGAGCTGGTGGGTAACAGACGTCTCTAAAAACGTCAGAGCACTTTAGCAAATATGTGATATCTTGATAAATCGAGCAGATATTTGAAGTTTACACATTCTTGCCTGAAAAGAGCAATATTTCGAACTCTTTAGCCGCGCTCTTCTGCCATTGCCGCGTTTGAAACATATTTTTATATTATTATATTAGAACAGCCTTTGAATTGGGACAGCCTTTGTCACGTCGCTGTGACCTAATCGGCCTTCAAATGCGGCATCTGAAGGACGCGGCCCCTGAATTGAGACACAACTGATGTCTCCCTCAGTCCTGTGACGCAATCTCCTTCATAGTTGTGTGCATTTCCCAGTGTTCTTTCTCATGTGCTTAGTTATGTTCCCAGTATAGTTGGTGTTATTTTCCCAGTTTAGTTTTGAATCTTTTTGTCATTCTCAGCAATAAAGCTGTTTTGTTTAGTTTGCGTTTGGGTCCTTTCCTGCCTGCACACAGCGAGATTATGACAGAAGATTACAACTAGACAATGGACCCAGCAGCTCATAATCCCTCCAGTGAGCTCCGTGAGGACATTGTTTTCATGGTGGAGTGTCTGTGTCAGGAGTGGTTAACGCTGTCTGTTAAGTAATACCAAGAAGACTTGGCTCTCCGGTTACAGAGGATTTCCGGTCTCCTTTGGTTGTTCGGCTCGCTACACCCTCTTATCCAGGACTTCCTCATCTACACTGTGCACGTCCAGCCAGAGCAGCAGCTTCAGCCTGGCCCACTGGAGGTTATTTGGCCCAGTCCGTCGGAAGCTCACCTCTTCCCAGAGAAAACGGCGTTCACACCGCAGTCACTCCATGGCTGAGCAAGTCCTGGTGCTGAGTAAATACGATTATTTCTCTCATGTAACTTCCGAGCTTGAAAACATTAAGGAAAATCACCCTTCCTTAGAAACTCTAAAGACTGAGCTCCTTGGTTCTGAACTGGCACATGATGAAATTCTTCTAAAGACTATTTTGTTTCCATGTCAGACTGGAATATACAGGGATGTTTCATTTCCGAGCCAGACAGTGTTGGCCAGGTTCTTGTTTCAGACCGTAACATTTCCTGTGATCTAAATGTTTCTGAGCAGAATTAACATTTCAATATTTTTGGTGTGTGTGGATCTGACAACAAAACTAGTGAAAGTATAATTTCTGTTCAAAGTGACTTTCATGTTTTTAGGCAAACACAACTTACAATTGCTTTTTTTCTTCATAAAGGCAGCAGCTGTGAAAGACAACACTAAGTTAATTTTTTTTTCAAGCTAGCTAAAAGCCTATGATTGGGTGTTCCTGTGTTCGTGCACCCAGTTTTTGTTTCACTGCTGGAAAAGTGACACAGACTGTGTTTCGTGCTGCTCTCCATCCAGTTTGTTCCTGACACTGCCTGTGTTAATCCACCTATTCCTGTAACTGCTTCTGAGCCTCTCTCTTCTCCTCCTTTTCCTGCTCCCAGGGCAGCTCTGGCCCACCTTTCTCTGCACTCATATCTGCTCCTCGGGTGGAGATGGCGGCTGCCCAGCCATTGCCTGCGCCTGTTCGGGTCCCCCAGGTGAGGTCAACTGTCACTCTGTCGACTCCTATACCTGTTTCAATTCCTTAGGTGGGAGCGGCAGAGGTCTCGCTAGCTTCTGCACCTACACTGGTTCCCTGGGTAAGGATAGTCAGAACCCAGTTCATCCCTGCACCTAATCTGTTCCTCGGGTGGGGATGGCTGGTGTTTGGCCATACCAGCACCAGTTCCTGTTTCCTAGAGGAGAGCAGTTAAGATATGAGAGATATGAGATGACCACAACCAAAATAACAGACCTTACCAACCATACATACAATCGACAAACATCACATTGGAGAGACAGGTCAGGCTAGGTAGCAAAGGAAAAAAAAAAACATTGAAATGTGTAACACAAAAGGATAATCCAGGAATGCACAGATATCATCACACCATAACACAATAAAACACACACAAGCAACATGGGAGAATATTCCAGTGTGCACAGCTAGATCTTGGACCGCTGCAATCTTTGATCGCGCCTCCAGCTGATCTGCTGTCCACATCGGATGGGAGGCGTTGGATTCGGGGGAGGGAGGGTGATAGTGAGGGCGTATCAGTGTAGGTGTGTGTGTGCGTGTGTGTGTGTATCCCGTGTTCAGCTGAGAGAAAGTGTCACCACGCCCGGTTAAGCAAAGGTCAACAGTCTCCAGTGGACCCAGGTGGCCTTGAGAGGAGTTTAGCACAAAGAGTTCTGACACAGTCCTGTTATCTTGGCAGAATTTTGTTGTTCCAATCAGTTTCGACCTTGGCAGGCCTTCAGCTGGCGCCAGTGGGGTAGCCGCATGAGTGAAGATGGTGAATGTTTGGGTTTAGTACGAACAACTGCATCCAATTTTTACAGTTGGTCCAATGTCCGTCATTGGTCACTGATTCTCTCAATTCCCGTTCTTTTTCTCCAAGATCTTATCCATATTGCAGAGCTATGAGCTTCTCCAAGATCTTATCCAAATTGCGTTCAATAAACACATAGTCTGAGTACTCACAGTCCTGCCATCGTCTATCATGTCGGCCAGCCTTATGGGATTTTGAACAGCTGTAGCCGCTTCTTGTACTTCGATAAGCCAGGTCCGAGCCAGCTCCAATCAGCCAGAACTCTGTTATCGTGGTTCTGAATTGGTAGATGTATTTCAATGTCCTCCATCCAGAGTGTCACCAGACACTCGACGCAACCGACCATCGAGTATCTGGCAGCAAACGTCTCCGCAGGACAGTTGAGCTCTCCCAAGCCCAGGAGGGTGTCAATTTCGTTACGGGACCAGTTGATCAAATCCATAATTCTTTAGGTTTTTTGAGAACACAAGACGGAGAGACTCTCTGAGGGTTAGAGTTAGACAAGACTAAACAAAGACATAGAAGCAGCAGCAGGGAAGATAAGGGAAGTAGAGGGTGAAAGATGCGTCCGCCTCCTCCGAGAGCCAAGAAGAAAGAAAGAAATAAAATAAAAAAGGACCCGTTCCTGTTTCCCGGAGGAGAGCAGTTAAGAGTCAGTCACCTGCTCAGTCATCAGCTCAGTCACTTGCTAAGCCACTTGGTGAGCCACCCATTCAGCCAGAGGTCTCCGCACCTGCTGGCACTGGGTCTGTGTCCGCTGGATGCTCAGGAAAGCCAGTCCAGCACTATGCGGGCTTGCTGGCCAATCTCATGTTTAAGATCTTCTCTTTGGCATTTCCAGACAGATTATGTGCTCTGAAATTTCATATTTGCAAAGTCAGCACACATCAACTTCAGCAAGTCATCTGAACAGTGGAATGAGGAAAATTTTCATAATTTTTTAGGGGCATTAGACCATGAATTGGTCCTCTAGGGTGAAACTGTTAAAGTTGATCTTCTGAGATATCTCACAGAACATTCAGTTGAAATAATCAACAATGTCTTGAGATTTTGATTTGGGGCTTGGAAAGCAGTCAGATTTTGTTTTTTTGTGTGTTAATTTGACACCTTGTGCCCTTTGTGGTCATTACCATGTTTCTCCTACTTATCTTGACTGGACATCTCTTATATACCAATGAATTTTGGTGCCAAATGTGATAAATATCTCCAATAATGTTTGAGCTTTGTTTGGCCCTGAATAATGACATTATCTACCAAGGTGCACCTAGGAATACGTAGAGGCAATCTCAGGGTGTACTCAAGTAAAATGACCTGATAAGTAGTGAATCCTTTCACAATTCCTTGTTGGTTATTTAGTTTTTGTCATCAACAAATTGTAAGAGCCACAGCTCTGGTAATTTGTGTGAAATCTAATAGACATCTTAGGGTCTTAGATGAGAACTTCAGAAAATATTATCAAAAACCACTTTTGTCATTTGTATCCTTATTAAGAACCATGTAGTGGCCAGTGCTGTCTTAATTTGATAGTATTTAATGAAATGTCTTCATCATGAATAAAAACAATACCTGAATGTAAGTAGGCCTTTAAAGATTTTAGCTGAGCAAAGCAAACCTTTAGCAGCATTCACACAAAAAACTTGTATTATTTAAGAAAAATCACTGCAACTAGAATTCAAATTCAATTCGTTTTGCCATGTTTATAATACACTGTTTGCAATGCAATACAAAAGATGTGTAAGTGCATAAGTTTAGCAGGAGGCACAAATTTGCCTTTTAAATGAGTAGCTGTTGATGGTACTGGATCAACACTGTTTTTCTGACAACATCAGATTTGTACACTGCATTGTATGGTAAAGGGCTGATTCTTATAGAGTGCTTTCCTACTCTCCCGAAGTACTCAAAGCACTCCATAGAGCATGCCACATCCACCCAATCACACCCATTCACACAAGCACTTTATCTTAGTACCTCCTAAATACCTTTTATACAGATTCCTACTCGATGCATTGGAGAGCAATTTGGGGTTGGTATCTTGCATGCAGACTGGAGGAGCCAGGAATTGAACCACTAACCCTCCGATCAGCAGATGACCTGCCTCCTGAGCTACAGCCACCCCAGTTGTATGCAGCTCTTTTTGCAGGAAATTGTTCATCATAGCAGTTCATAGTCTGTGATCATATAAACAAACTTGTTAGGAGGATCACTCTGCTTTTGAAAAGTCACCAGTGAAAGCCAAGAGGGATAACAGAGTGGAGGATAAATATCTATAGAGAGAGAGCGAGCATGAGCGGGAGGGAGGGAACAGCGAGAGGCTAATGCTAATCCACTTATTAAGGCAACAACTGCAAGCCTGGAACCCATGCCAGATATTAATACCTAATCATGAGTTAATTAAAGGAGGGTTAGTTAGCGCTTAATCCACTGTGATGGGGTGATAGTGGCAGGGAGCAACAGAGTGTCCTCGGGGTGGGTGGGTGATGCTAAGTGCTAACATCAGAGCTATAGACTGCAGATACAATTTACTTCTAGGTGTGAAATTTGCAAATGTTTTTTGACTGTTGGAAATATATTAACACAACTGGAATGTATCACTATGAAAGATTACAGTATACTGTAATACAAAGAATTAAGGGGACTATGTGATACAGGGAAAAAAGCATGACCAGAGAGGTCTACTCCTGACAGTGTGTGCCCTCTGATTGTTCTTATTCCTCTCTATGTTAAAAGTGCTGAATGTTGGATTAAGCCCACCTCCCAGTACTTCACAGATCTGACCAAACTGAGCCGAACAGCTGTGAAGTATAGCTTCTGTGGCAGAACAACTTTGGGTACAAAAATAAGACCCTAACCCTGTTGGTACTACTTATTTACAAGGGGTCCCCACAGTGGGTCCAGAGATTTACCAGATGCCCTTCCTGACATAAGACCAAAGGGTTTCACCTACAGTACATGGTCCTGTTGCATAACTCAAGCGTGCTTGAGCATTAGAGCAGATGACTGGATATCCTCTTGAGAACCAGCCCGTTCATTAAGGTCCTCTGTATTGGACATTTGTTTTTTATCTATATTTTTACTTATTTGAGCTACCCTACTTATATTAGTCCTGGTATTACATAGAGGACATCCTGGACTTTCCATTGATATCTCGTGCATTTTGGTGGCAGGAAATCACAAAAAAAAGTTCAGTGGGAAGAATCTTTTTTACTCAGTTCTCGGGAGGATATTCTCCTTCAGGATTTCCTGGTAGAAACCAACATTTACAGTTACATTACTTACAGAAAGTTGTTCCGGTCCTGAAGCAGTAGAGGTGACCCAGACATCACACAACCACCACTGCTCTTCTTTTAAATGAAATGCTGTGTTAGACTTTTGTCTCATTAGTCTACAGAACATAGATGTCAAAGACCTGTATCTCATCTCTTTCTTTTAATTGTGATATGTGTGTGACATTTCCTTCGGTTGCCTTTGTCTAATATTAGTGTTATAGGTCAATGACTTGAAAAAAAAAACCCATTAATTTTTAACAAGTATGCAACAAATACAAAGAAATGAAGAAGAGAGGGAAATATTTTCTTATACTTTTTTATGTAAAATGTAATTTGATTTCTGGGACAAAAAACTAATGATTTTATTGAAGACGCATGAAAAAACATTTTGTTTTACTAAAAGTTTGGGCTAGGATGATGGGATAGAGCTCTTTGTTTTCTTTTCTTCTAAAAACCTTAGAACGATGATCCGTTAGGGTCATTCATAAATCACTGTTCATTTTGTTTTTGTCAACAACCATTCTTCTTTTTAACAAAATTAATCTGATAGCCAAATAAAAACTAATGCACGAGGAAAAAAAAACACTGTGATGACATGCATTAATCCTATCAGCAACAAATAAAAATGAGATGAAAATGTTCTGACCACATCCAATCAAAGGTTATTAAATTGTGTAGAAAGGCGGGATGAGTTTGGAAACAATCCAATCAGAAGTAATCACCTTGTACAGTAAGGTTAGATGCACATGTCACAAGTTAGGCTTGTTCAGCCATGTTTGTCATGAAAACGTAACAAAATGTAACAAAGTGCTTGGAAGCAATAGAAGAGCAGACACATGGACATACTTGACATCAAGGTCAAGAGTTCATCTTCCAACTGTGTGGAGCAGTTATTACACAACACAACAAACTTTGACACCTTATATATTAGTCAACTAAATTAACTTCAGATTTAGTCTACTAAAATATTATTATTTTAAATAAAAATAAAATAATACTGGTAAATATTATTGATTAAAATAACAATCTTTTAGTATACTAAATCTAAAGTTAATTCAGTTGACTAAGTCTGAGTCTTAACTAAGACTGAGTTAATTACTCAAATAGAATTTGACTAAAGCCAAAATAATTGAGTTGCCGAAAAAATCATTATTATTATTATTAAAACTAAGTAATGTTTTATTCAAAAGACTTTCTGAAACTAAATTACAATTTAACCCTGATTCATACACTTAAACTAATTGACAATACATCATTTTCACACTTTTCTCTCTTGTTTAAACACTTTCAAAGTTCAAACCTTGGTAGAAAAATAAATCCACTATTATAGACTGAAACCAAAGACACCCACGGTTGGTTTTATTGGTGCAAAATGTTTGGTCGACATTGTTGTGTTTGCTGGGGAGAAACCTGTCAAGCATACAGTACAGACCTTCAGAGTCACACTGCTAGCAATCAAAGATATATGTAAAGTTGACAAGCTGAACACATTCTGCAGGCTGCCGGGGGATTCCCATGATGCATTGAGTTTTTCCTTTCCAGTCACCTTTCTCACTCACTGTGTTAATAGACCTCTCTGCATTGAATTGTACCTGTTATTAATCTCTGTCTCTCTTCCACAGCATGTCTTTATCCTGTCTTCCTTCTCTCTCCCCAACCTGTCGCAGCAGATGGCCCCGCCCCTCTCTGAGCCTGGTTCTGCTGAAGGTTTCTTCCTGTTCAAAGGGAGTTTTTCCTTCCCACTGTCCCAAAGTCCTTGCTCATAGGGGGTCATATGATTGTTGGGTTTTTCTCTGTATGTATTATTGTAGGATCTATTGTACGATATAAAGCACCTTGAGGCAACTGTTGTTGTGATCTGGCGCTATATAAATAAAATTGAATTGAATTCTGTACTGTACAGGAGAAATGGCATGATTGACACTGATCTACAGCCAATCAGGATGCAGAGCATAATGCGATGTT